>JAJHSJ010000296.1:0-47031 GCA_021015155.1 Magnolia officinalis
AGTACGTTTGTAAATGCGATTACGAGCAATGCTAGAGACGTTCTAGAGGCTAGCACTATTTTTCTAAGGTTTGAAGGAAAAATCTAAGCTTTCATCTATAAGTCTCTTGTAACTTTTTGACTATAGTGGATTTTTTGTCACTTTGTATTGTAGTTTTTTTCCGTATGAATTTTTCACATAAAATTCATGTGTTCTCTATGTGTGTGCTTGAATTATTATTATTTTTTCTCTATTGCTTATTTGATTTATAAGATTGCTTTCGCGCCCAATAAAAATAATATAGATTTGACCAACATAAAAATTAGGCAATAAATGAATATGTTAGTCTAACATGCCTCTTTGAAATTTAAGATCAATCCGATAATTATATAGGTGAAAATAACTTTATTATCGACTGGTTAGGAACTATTATTTTTAGTCCAGAAATAATAGAAGGGTCACACCTTTAAACTTGTTTTTCTTAATAATCTAAAGATGAGGATCACCACATATTTAACCATTTTGATGCAAGAATGAATGGAATCCCAAGCCCATATGGTGAGCTTTAGAGCTTTTTATATTTGCATGGAATCTCACACACACGCACACGTGTGTGCATGCACACACACACATATATAATATATGTTTTTTTTTTAAAAAAAAAAAATCATGAACCATGATATATCATGGTCCTCTACTATCAATGATCAAGTTACACACTGATTCTTTCGGTGTTTCTTATTAGGACCAATACAATTATTGTTTGATGGGTTGATGGATATTAACAATCATTCGTTAGGTGGAAATGCATCTGATATTTGGTTACTAGTTATTGGCTGAATTCAGGTTAATGGTGCAACATGACACTAAGATGATGGTGGACAATAATCAAACACTAATTATATTTATGTAAGTGCCATTAATACTAATCAATGACTAATTAATAATTAGTGTATGCATCATATGAAGTCTATAAGTGCATGATATATATATATATATATATTACATTCTTCTTCACCGTAATGGCATATATTTAGTGCCTATATTAGCTTTTTTTTAACACAGGCGGGTGAGCTTTGCTGAGGTCAAAGGCATCTAGAATGCCCATTTAAGTTATAGTTAGTGCAGATGCCACCACACATGGCATGAGTCATGACAGCAGGCATGCGAATTATCCTCACCCAACAGGTGGACGTCAGAATTACTGCCCGAGTATGAAGGTGGGCCCCTCAAAAGGTGTTTCGTGATATTAGAAATAAGTGGATAAGTTAGAAAAGCTGGGAATACTAATTTACAGCGGTTGATCAGTTAATTGTGGCCCACCTAACTAGTGGACTGAGTTAATACTTAGCACAGAGAATCCACATAGTGGTACTCTTCTGATTGAGGGCTTGGATTTATCAAGCTGTCTGCTGTGTTAGCATACGTTGTTGCATGAGCTTAACTGACTTGCACACGCACATGGGCCTAGAAAAGCTTAGCAGCTTTTTCCCTTGTTGCTTTTATAAAAGGTTCACGTATGATTATTTATTTCCACAAGCGTGTCAGTTTGTGTAACATCTGAGCCGTGCAGATGGGAAAGAAATTAGATGGTCCATTCACCAATGGTGTGACTTTGTGGCCCACTTGATAAGCAGATTGTTCCAATTCTCCATTAAGTGATCTTCTTGGTACGGTCCATTTTTTTAACGGATGGGATTTTGCACAGAGTAGCAGAGAATAAGAAAGGTGTAGGTGAAATTTAAAATACAATTGTGTTTTAGTAGCATTGCTACTCGCTGGACCCTATAAGTTGCGAGTAGCAATGCGACGGCTCGAAAATGTGAATTGCGACACGTCCCAACATGGCATGCGTGTGAAAGATCCAGTCCATCCAGTAGGCAGCGTCAACTGTATATTTTACATGGCACTGAACGCTTAAAGAAAAAAAAAAGAAAAAAAACAACGGCCAAAATTCAACAGAGGCATGTCACCGAGATTATGAGTGGCCGAGATTTAATTTCCGTATTGAAGTTTTAGTAGAGCCCCACCTACTCTGTGGCTGCATAATCGGACATGTGTGTTGCATTGGCACGTGTGCCACAATTCACCTATATTCAACCTCTCCTTTTATTTTAAAAATGGTGGCGTACACGCGACATAGCTGCAAGAACCGAAAACTCACACATTCTTCCACAATGTTGAGTCCTTCTTGAACAGATCGTAAACCTAAAAATTATATCAACCGTCTGTTTTGTCCATTGAACATAGACCGTTTGTTTCTTTTATTGACCACCATTTTCTAGCCACCAATTTGATGGTTAAGATTGCTTGATCGTTGTGATTTTTCTGTCGCGTTCTACCATAGTCACTACAATTTAAAAATGGTGGTGAACTAACACCAGAGTATTTGAACTTAATCATGCTCCTAATTGAGTTATCATTCGATATAATATAGTGCTCGGCCGGATAGTCTTTGCATTTGCATTAAGGTTTTTTGTTTTGTATAGTGAGTCGATGGATCAATGATCCACACCGTCAATAAGATGGACCCACACTTGATGGCCGATGGGCCAAAAATTCCATAGATTGGAAGACTCTTATGTTTAGAACATTGTCTTTTACTTAGTTGAATGCGAACCATTGCTAAATGTTATTTATTAACCCTTTTCGCCCCCTAAGAAGAGTTCTAGAGCTTTTAATAGTGGGTCCCATAACATCAACGGTTTGGATCACTGGACCATGAAGCCCAGTTGAAGAACCTAAAAGCCCCTTCTACATAACTTTCAATAGTGTGTTCCATGTGAGTACTGAATCTACCTGATTTTTCGATTCCTGTCATATTGTGGTCTTTCAAAACTGATGAACGGAGTGGATTTATCACAGAAATCTATGTGGACCCCACACAACTTCCTATTACAGGAACTTCCTGTAGCCGGGGAACAGGCCATCCGCGTCCTAATAAATGGGAAGCAGGTCCGGGAGTCATTAGATACTCTGGCTGAGACGATGGTTGATACACATGCATCCATAGCTTGTACACGATTAAACTGTCCCACCTTTAATCAGGCCATCGCTTAAAAGGGGATTAGTTTAATAATCCAAACCTCTGATTACTAGTCACTTGTTTGATTTACCTGACCATTTGATCCGACGGTAGATTACAACTGTTAGATGAATATCCATTAATCAGCGATTGGAATAAATAAATCACTATAATATCCTCCATCTAAAGCATGGTTCAAAATTTGGACGGTCCAATTTCAGTTATTTACATGAAACGTACACAATTTCTTAGTGCCTACGTGTCCAACATCAGATTCTTCAACTGTATCCATTGATTGGCCACTGAACGAATCGCCCTGAGCAGGTGATCCTAGCCGTATGAAAGTTTTGCCCGTTGAATGTGAGCCGTTAAAATTTTAACTTTCTGTCCACCACTAGTTAGATGGTTTAAGATCTTGCAATCAACGGTGATTTATTTATTTTTATGTGGGGCTCAAAAATTAGTGCAAGTCCAAATATCTCATCCATCGGATGATTCTATCCATCCGATGTTAATGGACAATCACAACCAGCGGTCCACATTGATGGGGTGTTAAAAAGTCATTCAACGGTGGAGATTTTCCCATCCACCATACGAACAATTTTGATCAGCAAAATGTAGGTCCCACGTGTGAAGTTTAGCGGGCCAACTGCTCGGCCCAACACCGTAGATCTCAAAGATGTCATCGTCGTGAAAGTTACACCATTCATCAAGGGCCGTCTAGTTAGGCCAAGGAGATATTTTTACAGTCGTCCATCCATCAAAGGCCGCCACTGCTAGTTTTCCATCTCATTCACCATTAATTGTAGAGACTAACAACCAGAAAGACCCTTAGATGCTGATTATTCAACTCCTCAGGGAAAGGCCATCCTTTTCCTTGTGCTTTACACGTGCCAATGCTTCAGCCGTTAGATGAGAAGACCATCAGACGGCTAAGATTTACCCCACCCCCATTTTGGTTTGGAAGTAGATTGCCTGTGACCCATTGCACAGAGATATCCTGTTCCAGGGCTGTGTGGGACCCACAGAGATGTCCGTGACAAATCCACTCCGTGCATCTGTTTTAAAAGACCACAATGGGACAGGACTCTAAAAATCAGGCGATCCAAAAATCAGGAGGGCTATAACAAATGAAACAGTGGGAACCGAAACATTCACCGTTGAAACCTTCCTGGAGCTGACCATGATGTTTATATGCCATCCAAACCGTTCATAGAGTTACTATCACTCACATAAACTATAGGCACAAATTTCACACTAATACAAAACTTCCGTCAATCCTAGGCGTTCAATCCCCACCGTTTCGTGTGGTATGGTACATCTGAGTATTGAATATGACTTATTTTTAGAATCCTACCGTATTGTGATATTTTGAAACAGATGGACGGAATAGATTTGTCACGGACATTTCTGTGGGCCCCACAAGCTCCCTTTTGGTTTGCCGGTTTCCATGCATTCTTATCAGTCTCCATCTCAACAGCAACTCTAGTTGCTCTGCTCACAAAGATGGGTATGATGCTTGATTTCACTTAAACAGTACAGTGGCCCCAAATAAGTATTTATGTAACACATAATAGCTATTTGTCGCACTAAGGGTGAATCCAATCACATTTTTCATTTTTGTTTCATAATTGAATTGATTGAATGCTACCGGTCTAATTTCTAATAAATTTTTACAAGCCTGTGTATCACATGGTGCTGTGTCTGAGTATTAAAGTTTTCTCTTTCATAAAAGTAAACAGCTGGAGAAAATCTAACTCAACGGCTAATAATGTCAAGCCTTTTTTTTAGAGACAGAAATAAGAAGAAAAAAAAGATCCCTGGAATGTGGCCCTGCCCATCAACCAGTGCACATGTGCTGACATGACATACTTGTGCATGATCATATGTTTCTTTCAGGTGGGCCATGCTCATCACATTTTCGTTGAAAAATTCCATCATTTTTACTCGAATGAATCATAGTGTACAAAACAGACTGCTTTTTTTTTTTTGGATATCCATATTTCTTATGCGTGATGGTCCACCATAAGAGTGAAGAACTTGAATTTTTCCATGATGATCTAAACAATGTGGCCCACCAGATGGGAACTTCAGGTTGTATTATTCTTGGGTTTTCAGTTGTACCATTGATATGATGAGGCCATGGTAGATGGAAGGTTGCATTTTCTCTGTGCACCAGCTGCATGCCCATGTCCTTTATGTCAGATTTGCATAGTATGTAAGTGATAATTTCTTCTACTTAATCACAATTTTCGACATTATTATTTCTTCTTAAACATTTTAAATTGGCTTGGGATGCTTAGTCACAATTTCCGACATGTATAATTTATATAAAACTTTCAAAATTATAATTAAGCAAAAGAAAGTGATGCTATAGTAACAGGAATCCGACATGATCAGGTAGTGGATCTTTCCATGATTTCGACTCTTGGCCCAAACGGGGCCTCGTGCAAGATTCCAGGCGCAAGGAAAATCAAATGTAGTTGATATTGGGCGTGGGGTTTGGAATTATGAAAAGGACTACTTGGTGGTTCTTTTTTAGAGTGGGATTGACATCCATGATGAAAGTTGGATGATGGATGTCCTTGAAGGTGAAGCTACAATTTATGGAGAAGATTATGAATCTTTAGCATTTGCATTTCACTTTTTCTTATGTGGTTTTTTTAGGTTTGCGTAATGCACCCTTGGTAATATTCCATAATCACACTTAGGGTGTCCTTTAAGAGCATGTACTTGATATGTTTTTAATTGCTTTTGAACTCGTGTGAATTGGAATTACTAATTATGGCAGCTTGTAATTAAAATCCACTGAAATTCAGAATTTGGTAATTGGAATACCAAATTGTATTTGGCAGCTTGGAGTTGAAAGAGAGATTGAGAGATGACTATGACTTGCAAATCGATGGTAACCTCAATTCATGTAAAATAGAATTATATGGTTTTGTTGTGATTTAAAAAGAGTGTTTTAGTATATTTGATTCTAATTCATATCAAATACATTTTTCCTAGACAGGCTAATTGCTACTGATTCACATCCATGCCAAATGACCCCTTATGGAATGTAAGAATAAGATTAATTTGGTATCATCGCAACTTAAAAATCAATCAGCTAGTGGGCCCCATTAATGATGGTCCATAGTTCAATCAGACCATTTGAACCATCTTGTGGATGGACTTCTTCATGCTTCAATAAAAAAACCCCACCAGTTGGAGAATCTTTGGGCCTAATCCAGGCAAAGGTACCATTAAAATAAAAAAAGGCCAATGACTCATAAAAGGAGCAAATTTCCATCTATGGAAGGATGGTACAATGTAGAAGATGTTTACATCATGCCTCATTTATAAACCACCAAATGAATGGTTATGCTAGAGTTGGGGTATTAATGAGTACTCAGACTTATAGATATGTGAGCTAGGGGCCAAAAGATAATAGAGTTGATCCATAGACTTAGATATGATTAGAAATTATTTTAGCTCTAGTACTCAACTCAGATATCATCCAAATACAAAGATATGTTTTTTGTATGGACCCGAATCTAAATCTAGCTCTAGATTTTAAGAGTCCGGACTTAACTTTAGACTTGATTTCAAGCCCTAATTCACGCTAACAATGTTGGATTCCCTTAGTCAGGTCTCATATGAGTAGTATGCTAGAGCTCACATTGAAGTACTCAGTGGAACTTCATGTAACCCTCACGTGGACCATCAACTCCTTTCAAGTTCTGAATGTTGAGATTTATTGTTAAATTGGGATTTGAGTTGTGTTTATATTTAATCACATCTATAGCTAAATTCCATTACATTCTAGTGCTATTACAATAGTATATATGTGGAGGACTTTTGTTATATATGTGTCAATACCAAGCAGATAATGTGAACTAGCATGTCAAGGGCCCGTTTGGATACTACCAAATAAGTTACTTTTTAACTTACGTCAAGTAATTAAGTTACTTTTTTTCACTAAAGTTGGTTTGGTAAGCACCATTGTAAAAGCTACCTATAAGTTATTTATTTTAGCTTTTTAACTCATGATTTTTCTACTTTCTCTCATGTTCCTCCTTGAAGGAGTCTCTCTTTCATTGTCCATATCAAAGGAGGCTCCACATGGTGGACTATCTACATTAGAGGTGGGGCTTACATGGTGGACATTCCACATAACAAGTGGGCCCCCACATGATGGATGACCCACTATTAATGTGGGCCCACATATGGATGATCCACATCAAAGGTCAGCCCATAATGATAAAAACCCACATCCGAAGGAGGTTGATATGATGGACGACCCACTTTAAAGGTGGGTCCTACATGATGGATGATCCACATCAAAGGTGGGCTCCATATGATGGTAGTGGACATTGAAGCTGAGCTCCACACAATGGATGACTCATACTGAGGTGGCCCCACATGATGGACAATTCACATCAAAGGTCGGCCCCTAATGATAAATGACCCACATCCAAGGTGAGCCTCACACGATTGACAACCCACATTGAAGGTGGGGCACACATGATGGATTGTCCATGTCAAAGTTGGGTTCCACATGATGGACAATTAATAATGGTGGGCCTCACATGATGGATGATCTACGTCAATATGGGCCCCGCATGATGGATAGTCCACATCAAAAGTCAACACTAATGATGAGTGGCCCATATCCAAGGCGGGCTCCGCATGATGGATGACCCACATCAGAGGTGGGGCCTATGTAATGGACGGTCCACGTAAAAGGTGGGCTCCATATGATGGCGTGGATATTAAAGGTGGGTCGCACATGATGGACAATAACATTGATGGTGGGCCTCGCATCATGGATGAACAACATCAAAGATGGGCCCTACATAATGAATGATGCAAATAAAAGGCCGGTCCCTAATAATGAATGGCCCACGTCCAGGTGGGCCTCACATGATGGACGATCCACGTCAAAGGTGGGGCCCGCACAATAAGCGGTCCACATCAAAGGTTGGCCCCAAATTAATTAAGGTGGGCTAAACAACTCGAGGGATACTTATTGGTGATGTTGGAAGCCAAACATTTTTAAAAAAAACTTTTTGGTTGATAAGTATGTTGTTTACTATATATATTTATTTGCTTAATAAGTAAAAACAAATATAAGTTACTTATAGCATAAGTAACTTATCTTAAGTAACATAATATCCAAATGCTCCCAAGTGTCAAAACGCTCCCAAGTGTCAATGAGACAATGTATAATGATTTGTTTTATTTTCTTAGCTTCGTGACATGTCTTCATTCTTATCATTTACTCTTCTCTTTTTGGGTCGTTTTTCATCCCTTGTTCACAGTGGTGGTCTGACTGAATTTGGATAGCTATAAAGTTTTGTACATGCAAAAATTCAACAAATGGGGCAATGAAATTTTACAAGAGAAGTCGCAATTGAGTCTTGATTACATGACTCCATATTTTAGGATTTGTCAAGCATTGCAGAAGAAATCTCACTATATCCGTAGTTTTTGGTTGAAGAAGACAGTGATTGATTCGACATTTTCAATTTCTAATAAGATTCAACAACTCATATGACAAGCAATGCTATAGAGCCTGTTGAAATACTACATGTGACAATTGAAACCATTCTCCCTACCGAAAACTCATTGTAATTTTTAAATGTTAAGAGTTATTGTTGAATTAGGATTTGAGTTGGTTTTAAATTCTATTACATATGAGGAGCTATTTTTATTACTGTAAAAGGGTCTATTATTACATTAATATATCTATGGTTTTTACTATGCATGTGTGAGTGGTAAGAGAACAGTTTGAATGTGGAAATTGCTACACTTCTTGCCATTGGACTTACTTGTGGTCCACCTGTGAGTGGAATGTCTTAAACTTTTTTTTTTTTTAATCTCATGATCTTCACCATTAGTTTAACCTTTTAAACGGTCCGGATTTCATGTGCACACGTCCAAGTGAGACATGTTCAAGCTCGAGTATAGAGAATTGGATGATTATCACTGGTAATTTTCAAATGGTGGTCTAACAAGTAAGAAGGGTATTTTAGTAAATATATTATTTTCCTAGTTATAAGAATAGATTCTCTGTCAACTTTCAGGGTTTCTCTAGTCGTTTCCAGCTCTTGTTCATTCCGATGGTCCTTTTTCTGGAAGAATTCAGAACATACTCGCTCGCGTGAGATAAAAAAAACGGACTTCGCGGAAAGAACATGCCAACATGGAAAACTTTAAAAGATATATGCCGTTCATCATACATGAATATTCTCTGGAACAAAAATTCAAAGTGGTAAAATCATCAGAAGGGCCATAATGTCACGATCAAAACGAGTTGTTAGAAAAAAAATCCAATAGTCATTATTGGACGTACATGTTCGCCCTAATTTGATAATCCAATCTACCTAAAATTTCTTCCTGAGAATAATAATTCTATGAAATATATGATGAATGGATCAGATCTGTTACAGATAATTCGTGTTGGCATTTGATCCGCGAAGCCGCTTTGTCAATCTCATACGAGAGAGTGCACTTGATATTCCCTGGACGTCCTTTTGACACTTTTGAAGGTTGCGTACTTGCATATTTCTCTCTGGTGGAAAAATTATTATTTAAACGTTGTAAGTTATTGGCTGATAAACCGTTTTTCTGTCTAAAGTTTGACTAGAAATAGATTTACGTGTCAATCCGGACCGTCCACAGTAGAATTATATATCCACAGTACACGTGGTAGTTTCTTGGCAATCGGGATTGTCCATCTAGTAAGGCCTAGATAGATGACTCTGGTTTCAAAACCCACGCTAATTAAACAATCCTAGCCATCAGTTTACTTTGCTTTCTCTTATTGAATGTCAACCGTCGGCTTGAATGCAGCTGAACAGGTGGGGACGGTTATCTGTCTTCCGTGTATCATTTGCCATTTTCCATCTACTAGAGGGAAAACTACGAGCTCGGCCAGGTTCTACGGGCTCTTCCGTACGGATGTGGATTGGGTACTACCCGCATGTGCCCAGCTCGTCACAGGCAGGGCTCTGAGGGGTCCACCGTGATGTAGGGATTTTATCCACACCATCCATCCATTTTGATATATCATTTTATAATATAAGCCAAAAAATGAGGCATATCCTAGTCTTAAGTGGACCACACAGTGGGGTTAAACGTCCACCGTTGAAAACTTCTTGGCCTATATTTCTATTTTACTTTCACCCATGTCTATTTGACCGTATGAACAGGTTAGCTGGTTACTTCACCACTACGGCTTCTTTCAACGGTGGGTATAGCTGTGACGGTTGCTTCCTAAGTTATTGTCCAATCAAGCGTTAGATCTGCCTATCCTTTTTTAGATAATACTCTATAACGACGTTGCAGATTAGATGAACGGTGTGGATAAAACCCAGTGGGTCCCTCAAGTCCTGCATGTGCCGAGCTCGGGAGAGGTGGGAGTAGCATTTCTGCATTAAAAAAAGCACTTTTCCTTGGCCAACCTGTCACATGACTGGGGGATCCGTGTTGTGAGAAAGGTCCTAGCTGGAAACGGATTGGCTACTCCCCATGACACCGGCCAATGGCTGATGGTCGGTGCTATATGGGCCCAACTATGATGTATGTGTTTCATCCATGCCGTCCATATATTTTTAGAGATCATTTTAAGTTATGAGTCCAAAAATTAGGTATATCCAAATCTCAAGTGGACCATATTACAAGAAACAGCGTTGAATGAGGGTCGACCATTAAAAACATTTTGGGGGCCATAAAAGTTTTGGAGCAATATGATCTTTGTTTTTTCTCTTCATCTGGGCCTGTATGACCTAATCAACAGATTGGATGTCAAATAAAAAGTATAGTGGGCCTCAGGAGGATTTTAATGGTGGATATCTAATCACTATTGTTTTCATGTGATGTGGTCCACCTGAGATTAATTTCACTCTCATTGTTGAAATCAAGCTATAAAATGATATGTAAAAATGGATGAAATACATACATCATAGTGGGGCCCACAGAGCACCGACCATCAGCCACGGAGCTGGTAGCAGGGGGAGTAGCCAATCCGTTTCCGTGATAGCTATCGCACGCGGATTTTATAGTCAAGCCCGACGCGGATTTCCGGACGCGGATTTCCTGCGAAAGCCTTTAGCAGGAAGTTCCTGCGCGAGGATTCTGGATGGCCCACTGTGATGTTTGTTAAAAATCCAGATCAGTTTATGACATGAGACGGAAAATGATTAGAACCCAAAACTCAAGTGGGCCCTCCTAGATGAAATATTGGGGAAATGAATTCCTACCGTTGAAACCTTCTCAGGATCTACCTCGATGTTTATATTCCATCCAAACCACTTATAAGGTCATTTTCACTGAGTTGAAGCAAAAAAGCCAAAAAATTAAACTAATACAAAAGTTTTGTGGCCATATAAATGTTTCAACGGTGGTCACTAAATTTCCACTGTTTCCTCTCATGTGGTTAACTTGAGTTTTTGATCCTTTTCATTTTTGGTGGCATGTCTTAAAATAAACTCTAAAAATAAATGAACTGAATGGCTTTCTCATAAACATAATAGTAAGCCCTACATAGAATCTTACGCAGGAACTTCCTCGAAAAGCTTTGGCAGGAAATCGAGCCTTCCAGAGGAAGTTCCTGCACTTGAAACTTAGGTGGGGCCACTCTGATATTTTTGAGAAATTCACTCTGTTCATACGTCTTGGGAGATCATTTCAGGATTTAAAACCAAAATCGAACACGAAACAAGACTCAGGTGGGCCTTACTAAAGGAAACGGTGGTTAGAGACATTTCTACCGTTGAAACCTCCTTAGTTTCGACAGTAATTTTTAAATGCCATCCAAACCGTTGATAAATTGGGATGAACTGAAAACACAAATAATACCATACCATGATTCAAAGTTATTTTGGCCCACCAATATTTCAACTGTAGACGTTCAATTATTACTTTTTCAGTTCACTTGAGCGTTTGGATACGGTTCATTTTTATCTTCAAATCCTAAAATAAACTCAAAAAACGGATGGACAGAGAGGATTTCTTACAAATACGACGGTGGGCTCCACCTGGGTTCCAGCGGCGCAGGAACTTCCCTCCAAAAGGCTTTCGCAGGAAATCCGCGTCCAGCGCCCACCACGGCGGCGGTGTGATAACATGAGAAGATGTAATTGGACTAAAAATACAAAAGCCTACCATCTTTGACCTTATACAGTACCACCAATCATAACGCCACCACATAGGACCACCCCTGAAATTAAGAAGCCGGATTGCCTGTGACCCCGGTCAGCCCGGGGCTGTTAGGGGCCCACAGAGATGCCTCAGTCAAAGCCACTCCGTCCATCCATCTGTTCTGAAAAATTACAATAGGACAAGATTCTAAAACTTAGGTGGGCCATACCAAATAAAACAGTGGGAATGAAAATGTCCACCGTTTGAAACCTTCTTGGAGCTGATTGTGATGTTTATATGCCATCCTAAACCGTTCATAAGGTTATTATCACTAAGATAAGCTGCAGGCAGAAATGTCATCCTGATACAACTTCTGTCAACACAGGCGTTCAATCCCTGCTATTTCGTTTGATATGGCCCACATGAGTTTTAGATCTGATTTATGTTTACACTCATGTCTTATTTTGGTCTTGCAAAACGGATGGACGGAGTGGATTTGTCACGGACTTCCCTGTGGGCCCCACACAGCCCCGAATATGTCACAGGCAATCCGCTTCCCGCGTAAAAGGTGGTGCGGTCTGACCACCTAATCCGCGTACCATATGATTGCAAGAAGACTACCAGGAACGAAAATGGTCTACTTTCGGTGTGGCCCACCTGAGGGATGGATCAACCTTTTTCTTGTGCCAGGTCATTTTCACGATGGGGCTTACCTTTGTCACGGATCTGATGTCCTACACACGTGACATGTTGGATGACCGGATCTGAGGTGGGCCACATGCATGGAGACAATGGATGATTCAAGATGGCCAACGGTCGACATTTACCCTACACGTGTTTTGCTTGCCTAGTTCAGCTAAATAAGTGGGCCCACCTGATGCATGGCTGGATGTTAAACTAATGTGCCATGTTGGCAATTGCGGCCACGTGTAGACATCCGTGTGGTAAGGTGCAAGCGGGTTTGGAAAAGCTCCCACGTGTAGACATCTCGCCTATCAGATGATCCTAACCGTCCTACTAATGGCTTGTGGATTGGAGGTGGTTCAGAAAGATACAACCACCAATTCAATTAATAGAGAAGTCCACGAACCCAACGGCTAGGATCATCTGATAGGCGAGATTTAACATGGAGCCCAGCAGGTCCACATGTGTGGGGTCTACTCTCTACATGAGCTTTATTGCACACCCATGGGCGCTCAGCAAACCCCAGGTTTAGTCATGCCCACAAACCAATCAATTGATCTGAACCATCCATTAGATCCAACCACATATCATGGGCCATCAGACGAAAAATCCCACTGATCGGATGATATCCTATCATTCAGAATGGTAGCCTTCTTCTTATGTCAGACCATGTACCAAGACAAGAAACACGTTGTTAGGATTAATTAATCCAAAGTATTTTTGGAACTTCAAGCAACTCTAAGATGGCCCCGCCAAATGTACGGTTCAGATGGTCGAATAAACCTTTTATTTTCCCTTAAAATACGGTTTGAGCTGTTTGTTTGTGAGCTACATCTACTGAATAGATTATTAGAGTTGTCCAATCAACTCAACATTTGCTCGGTGTGTGGGAGCTGATTCGGTGATTGCAATGCCAAATATATCTTGTCAGTTTTTTCGGAGGAGTTATACATTACTCTGGGTTCGGACAATGCTTGATACTCAGGCACTCGAAAATTTAACACGTGCCATATATTAACTAAAAAAAAAAAAAACTACATTGTGCATCAATATAAGTAAATATGAACAAAATTCCAACTTCCTAAATTTAATGCACATGTGTGGCTCACCTGATGAAAATACTAATGTTGATGGTGCAAATTAATTACCTCATGAATGGCTATGATCTCTGATAGATTTCTTCTTTATCATGTGAGCAGGCCCTCACTGAATCATGGCCTTTTGAAAATACACTGGGTTTGGGCCAGGTTAGGTTGTTGTTGATCAATATTCCAAGAGAAAAAAAAATAATTTAAAAATGAAAATATTATCAAATGTGAATATTGCTTAACAATTACTTAAAAATTACTGCATCCCTTACCATTCCAATAAAAAAGAATTACCGTCTTAAAAATATTGTTTGAAAAGCTTAAGTTAAATAAACTATTAGGTTATATGGGATTTTTATGGCAAAATTCTTAGGGGATTTGGATTTTACCAACTCCTGTCATAGAGGATCTTGGCCGGTGCTTTTTAAGGGAAGAAATTACATTATTGCGATCTTGTATTTTTTCTTTACCATGTGGAAAGTTAAAAGTTGTGGGGTTGATGTGTCATTATCTCACTTCCAACCCATCTATTAGAGGCACACCAACATTATTATTATATAAATAAAAATATGGTAGATCCATTGGTAAGGTGGGCCAATCCATTAAAAATACTGTGCACCATTCAAGATACCTCAATTCAAGTGTAGCCCATTTGATGATATGATTGGCTTGATGTGTTTTTCGTTTTATCACCGTAGCGTGGTGCATAGGTTTAAACAGGTTTAATATTATACACATATCATGTGGGCCCCACTAGTCTTGATTTTCACTATGTTTTTAAAGAAAAAAAAAGTTAAATTAGGGCATTTTTGTATAGAGTTGGGCACGAATCGAGCTATCTCGGTTAACTTCTCAACTCGGCTAGGGCTAGCTCGACTTGGCTCGGATTAAAAGTTGGATTCGGGCGATTCAAGTCTTTTTTTTTTTTTAAAAATTTTTTTAGTTCGAAATTTTTTTGAGCCAGGCTAGAGCTAACCCAAGCTTGACTCAACTTGACTCGAAGCTCGACCCGATTTGGTTTGGCTCGATATGCACACACACATAGAGGTGGGCATTGAGCCGAGTTGAGTCGAGGTGGGCCAAGCTTGGCTTGGCTTGTCCATGATGTACTCGAGTTTGAGCTCGAGCTTGGCCTCAAGCTCAACATTGAAGCTTGACTTGTTTGCCAAAGCCGTCGAGTCGAGTTCGAGTCGAGCTAGTGGTTCAAGTCGAGTCGAGTTTACCTCGAGTCGAGCTCGAGCTTATTGGGTGAGAGAGTAACGGATTCTGTTCTTGATCCTCCTCCATTGATGAAAAATTCAAAAATCTTAAGAGAATTAAAGCAAAACCGGATGAAAAAACCAAACAAAGCTTCAAATCGGATGAGAAAACCTGTAAGAACCGATCTGTTTTTGATCTTCTTCCACCAGCAGAAATCCAAGTACTAGAAAAGAAACAGAGCAGAACATATATCAGAAATCCAAGTAAAGAGCTCTAGCCAATTAGATCATTAGATTTCCTTGAAGCTTTAACAAATCTGAGAAGAACCCATCTCGAATTTCTTGGGTTTCTCGCTTAAGAAGTAGATTTTAAGAGAATGAAATCATACTATTGTGGAGCTGAAATGAAAACTGGTGGTGGTGGTCGGGGCGGGCGTGCGGCTGGCAGTAGGTAGAGAGGGAAGAAAGGGAAAGGGAAGGGGGTGCGTGCGGTCGGGGTAAGACTCTAGGGTTTGTTTTTAATTTTTTTAATTTTAAGTTTAAACTTAAAACTTTTATATATATATATATATTAAGATATATATATATATATATATAATATATATTATATATTATATATATATAATATATATACACACTCTTTTTTTTTTTTTTTTTCCCCAAGCTGACCTGACTCTCCTTCCCTCCCTCTTAAATCTTTTTTTTTTTCACCCTAGTTGACCCGTCCGGCCCTCTCTCTCTCTCTCTCCTCTCTCTCTCTCTCTCTCCTCTCTCTCCTCCGGCTATCCTTCATTGTTCGAGTAGTCGGTCGTCCCTGTCCAGCCGTTCGTCTCTGTCTGAGCACTCCGCCGTCCCTATTCAGCCATCCATTCCTGTCATTCCACTCGACCGTCCTTATCCAAGCACTCGATCGAGCATTCAAGCTTTTTTGTCTGGTCGTTTGTCCTATCCAAGCACTCCCCCCCCCCCCCCCCCCCCCCCCCCCCCTCTTCTATCTATTCGGCCACTTGTACTCGAACTTGACTCGAAAGCTCCCCTCCTATCTATTCGGCCACTTGTACTTGAACTTGACTCGAAAGCTCAAACTTGAACTTGACTTGAGCTAGCCCGAGCTGCTAACCGAATCGAACCAAGCTAGCTAGTGAGCCAGGCTCAAGGATTGAACCAAGATGAACTCGACTTAAGGTAAGTTGTCGGTTGAACCGAGCTGAGCTGTGCCAAGCTCGACTCGGTTCAGCTTGGCGTTCAGCTCTATTTTTATAATTTCATCCATAGAAAGAGCACCTGCGAATAATTTCTAATCATTGAGGTGTTATTTAGTAAAATATATATTCTACGGGAATTTTGTGATAAAAATCCCCAATTATTATGTTGTCTAAATAGGGAATTTTTCCATAAAATTCCTCCATAAATTGGATTTTACCAAATAGTGCCTTAAGGAAACCATATTACCCAGCAAGGACTGGCAAATGAGAATTACATTATCGCTATTCTTTATTTTTTCTTTACTACAAAGTGGAGAATCGAGAATTATGTGGCCCACGTGGTATGTGTTTCACATGTAACTAATCCAACATATACACACCAATATTATTATTATATGAAGAAAAATACCACGGTTACAATCATAAGGTAGGTAATCAATAAAAAAATAATATACACCATTCAAAAATCTTTCAATTCAAGTGTAGTCCCTATGATGATCTAATTAGCTTTATGTTTTGCTTGTGTTATTATTATGGTGGGGTGCAAACGTTGAAGGGTTGGATGGTATACAGGGACCCACAGAATTTAACCACCACAGTATACTTACTACACAATCAACATCCATGTATTTTCAAAAGAGCCGTGATTCAACTATCATGCCACTTGCCTGTGTGAAACCCATGCGAGAGACTCGGGTGTATGGCAAACGTATTGGAAATCTACACCATTCATAAGCTACTGTATACTAAGAACATGCCATGGTTGAAAAATAATGTTGGTCCACCGATAAAGCAAGTCGAACTTATACAAGTAATTGTGTGGCTCACTTGGTGAGAGTATTATCCTGCTTAACTGTATATAGCATATTCAAAGTGCATACTTCCTCATGAATGCTCGGATCTCTAACACATTTTGATCTCCTCATGGCTTTAAGACATGGGTCTGATGCGACTCATCGACTTGACTCGGACTTGGTCGGACCCAATTCAGTACCTTGACTCAGGCGAGTTGTAACTTGACTTAAGGCCGAATGAGTTGAGTTGGGCATCACTGACTTAACTCTCAACTTCACCAAGTCAACCCAACTCAGTTGACTTGAGTCTCTTAGACCTGTGAAAGTTGAGTTGACCTGAGACGACCTGGCTAAAACAACGAGTTGAATCGACTTTTTTGGGCTTTCAAACTATGGGATCGAGTTGTCGAGTCTTTTAATCATGGTTGTTGATTAATATTTCAAGATTTTATTTTTTATTTTTTTATATATTTTTTAATTTTTTTTAAAAATAACTGAATACTATCAATGTAATTATTATTTATATTAAAAAATTATTTAAATATTTTAACAGTTTAGTGCTTCGAAATAATACCTTAGAGGACTGCAATATCAGTCATTGCAACATGATATATCAAGCTCTTATCAACCACAACGTCCTATATCTTGAAACCCGATATTGAAACCGTTTGCTTTGAGCACTCCCATGTTAGTTTTGCAATGCTTAAAAAGTGATATTGATTCATCCATCATGTCCATGACATAGGTGTCTGGCAGGGCACATATCAAAATTGGAGAATTGAGTAAAGAAGATTATGAAAACAGTATGATTTTTATGTTTGAATTTAGGCGACTAAATATTTTTATTACTTATCCATTTGGTACCCATTAATGGGATGGTTAGGATTGCTAGATCAATGTGATGTAAGAAATAAAATATAGAAAACATCCTTTCATTAACTGAACGTCAAGGGTGGCTTAAAGGTGCATATCACTATATACTCCCATTTATACTTGTCTTGGTGCGTCCACGTAGACTAATGAAATGCCATCACATGTATGATACTATATATGAATGAGTACAGATGAAATCTTGCTCGCACCTCAAGGATATCTTTCACCCCATATCTTTAGGCAACATGTCACCTACAAAAAATAGAATGATTAAGAGCCTTACTCACGTTTGCAGATGAGACACCGCGTCGAAGGACACGTAGCGCTCACACGAGTGGCATATATGGTCAAAGCAGCGTGCTCGATAAGCTTATACTGATCCGTAGAGATAGGAAGTCTATTACAATCTGGATACACTCGGCAAGGTCGTTTTACACAATCATGCAAGAATGGGTAACTTCCTATAGACACGATTGGTGCTTTCACACCGACTACGAAGGTTCGAGAAGCCATTTCCTCCCAAACTAGAAAGGAATCAAAGGACACAACGAGGAACCTGAATTCGGCCAGGATACAAACTGATCTCGTAACCTTCAAGGATTTTTATAGCCAGGCTGGCAAGAAGATCTTGGCAAAGATTTGTTTCGACACATTCAAAAGTAAAAAATATTCCCCACTATCTAGAGTATAATTTATGTTTTTAGTGTTCGGGCTAACATGGAAAGATGGTTTTAGTCGGTTTGAGCTCGATACGTCGATCTTCTGCCTAATCAGGACAGCGAGTTCATATGTCCTATTCAAATCCCGGCGAATCTCAATCTTCTGCTTGATCAGGGCATTGAGTTCATTGGTAATCACTCATGATTTAAAATTCGGATAAAATCGCATGTGCTTCGCTTAAGCTTAGTTCCGTAAGTCTGTGGTTCCGATTATTCTTGACACTTGGGTAAAAATCATGTATTATTAGAAAGTTTAAGTTTTAAATTTCTAAGATTGTCCTTTAGGTTAGTTCTAAGAGTGTTGTTGCTTAATTTATTTTCAACTTGGTGGGTAATGGATTTCCCACGGTGGCTCAAGTTCTTTTTCTTTTTCTAAGTTCAAATGACTATCTTACAAAGATTTCATCTCCATGTTCTCCATTTTTTGTAATTTTAGGGGATTTCACCTAAGTTCAAGTCTCTAATTTCCAACACCCTAAGTTTAAGTCATTTAAGTTTGTATAGGTCCAATTCCCCAAGGCCCGGTTCTTCTGTTGCACTTCTCCCCTTAGCCATGAGTGATATGATCATCAAAGTTAGAATAAAAGAGGAAATGACGGGGAGAAGGTCACCATCTTGATGCTAGAGTTTCATTGATTTTGAAAAAGAAGGAAAAATCAGGTACTTAAAGATGTTTTGAAGGATTGGAGGGCTTGTGACGCATGGAAGGGCGTAGAAAGGGAAGAGGAAGAACACCATCTCCTCAACGTGAATCCACAAAGTGTAATGGCTTTTGAATCTATAAGAGAATAAAAAAACTCAAAATATTTTATTGAAATGTCTCTAAAATAAAATTATAATGTTTTAAATAATAAAATACAAACCTTAATCGAGAGTCCTAATTCTATTAAAGTGGAAATTACCTGAATTAATAAAATATATTAAAAATAGAAAGTTCTAATTTAATCATGCGGGATGATTCTTGGCATAATAAGAAACAAATCTTAAGAAGACACCGAATACTAAAACTCTAAGATGAAAAAGATACGTCTGATTTAAAACTTAATAAAAAATAATATTTTTTTTGAAAAATAGGTATTTTGAATAGAAATGAGTAATTTTTTCTCGAAATAGTGTGACATAACATGCTTACGTATGTTAGTTGACCCTAAATGGCTTATTATAGTAGGAATTCATATGCTGTGCATCACATAACTCATCCTGGATGAAAAGTTATGGTTGATTCACGGCTTGCATATCGAATGAAAATTTTTCTCAATCCGGAATGAATCTCTTCGATTTGAACATGCCCGGGACCTAGTTATGTCAACTTAGGTGTGCTCTAGGGAGAAGGGGGGTAGGGGGTGAGTGAGTAAATGAGGCCCTAAGGCCTTTAGACCATCCCATCATGCAACATCGTTGGTACTGTGTCTGATTGATTGGGAACCGCTATCCCATTTTTAAAAAAAGAACTATGCCTGCCTGATCGACCGTGTTTGGGTCCGGTTGATCGGGACTTGCTGCCCATTATGCACATTGTGGCACAGTCGACCAAAAAAATTCTAAGATTAATTGTGCCCTGTTGACCTATTTTCCCCAACCACTTACGGTCAACCGAAAAATTCCAAGATTGACTGATTCCTATTGTCTCAAAATTCTTAGAATCTTGTGATTTTTTCGAATTCCACTCCTAAAGTTTCTCTCTCTCTCTCTCTCTCTCTCTCTCTCTCTCTCTCTCTCTCTCTTTCAGTTCACCCATCTAAGTGGTTCTAGGATGAATTTAGATGAATCAAAGTAGTACATACTCGATTACCTCGACCAAGGTAATCCTAAGGTTCAAATCGCTACGTTCAAGTTCACAATCAAGCAGACAATGGGACTTCGATCCTAGGGTTCATTGTTCCTAGTTCATAGTCCTAACTTAGTCAACGTATAGCTTATGATGAGTTCCCAACCTATGACTCAGTTTAGTTCTCAACTCATGCTCTGATAAAAACTTGTAACGCCCAAAATTTTAGTGGTTGAGTATACACTCGATCCCCAACATTCCAAGTGTCACTTTTATCTTGTAGAAGCACGATTTTGAATTATAATTAAAATGATATCAAGTCAATCATAAAGAGCTAATCTAAACAATGTATAATTAGCTTGAGAGTAAAGTGGAATCATAATAATCATAAAATACATACATCTAAACAATAGAGTCCACTTAGTCGGAGACTCTATTTACATGTCCAAAATATTCAAAATGAAAGTCTAGTGTCCCTGAAAAAAACTCCAATAATAGCACTGCAGCAAAGTACGCTAGCCTACGCCTGCTCGTCGGAGATCTGAAAGTATGACACCTCCTCCACGGGCTCCAAATATGCCTCATCTAGAATGTCGGCCTCAATGTTTCCTTCATCAACGATTTTTTTAAAAATTATATTATTGGTGTTTTAAAATACTGTCCCAGGTGGGAGTGAGTGATCAACTTAGTGTTACCATTTTCCTAAGTTACACATATTTTCTACACAAGCAAGCACAGGTAGTGATAACACAACATTGTATACAATTTCCTAATCTGGTTAATCAGATGCATGTATGTTATGATATGTGAATACTTGTCCCAAAACTAAATAAAAGTCGATAGTGATATGGCTTGTTACCAACATCACCCACAAAAATAACTAGAAACATCGATAATAATGTGGCTCGTCACTAGCATATCTTGTAAATATAATAAGAAGCACCGACAATAATGTGGCTTGTCACCAGCATATCTTTTAAAAATAATAAGAAGCACTGAAAGTAATGTGGCTCGTCACTAGCATTACCTGCGAAAATAATAAGAAGCACCGTCAGTAATAATATGTCTCGTCACTAGCATTATCCGTAAAAATATGCCAAGTTGTGCATGCTTTAATCTAACCTTTATTAGTCCATTTATATACAACTATATTGATGAAGTTAGGATACCGTTATTATGTCATGAGTCAATTAACCAGATCATGTGGCTCGTCGCCAATGTCCCTTAATCCAAATTAGGGTTCATCACCCAATTATCAAATGTGAATAAGCATTCCAAAGATAAGGGCTCGTCACTTAAAAAAAAAATAAAAAAATGGTGAGGGCTCGTCACCGAAATTCAACAAAAGAATGCGTATGTAGTGGATTTATGGAAACACCTTGAGACAACACAACTCATGGATTAAAAGATATTATGTACATTACAAATATTGTACCACGACAAGCGAATTATGTACATCGATAATGTACACCACTAACTAAATCCAATGATTTACACGTTGACCAAGATGATCACTACCACGAGCACATTATATACAAGGTTTTTTATATTGATTAATGCTCATTGGTCACTATGAGGGACTCTTCACCCAGCATAGGCTGACAACTTGGACATAGTGTCCCATACCACCATGCCCGGCCTATGAGACTTCTTTAGAAATTTATTAATGGTTACAATTTGTGACTCTAATTCAATAAAAATCGTGGTATCCTAGATTTTAAAGAGTGTTGTACAATAGTCAAGCATATGAATGATCGGCTCTATATTAGACTGTTCTGATCGACCACAAGGAAATCTGGTGAAATTGGCATTGGGTGTAAAACAACCCGTGTAGTTTCAACTATTGTTAGTTGTCCGTATTCTGCCTCGGTCAACCGAACAAGTCCCTAGTAGCCGACTTAAGATGGGTCATCCACTTATATAAAAAACATTTAGAGTATAATCCACAACATTAATGATACATGTCATCAGGTACATGATTTTTAGCATAAGATAGTTTAATACCACATCATGGTAAGCCAATTTGATATATATACAATCCTTGATCAATAATTCAAACCAATTAATATAAATGCAACTTAACAAGCAACATGGAAATGTTTTAATATAAGAATTTCATATCATTCAGGCATTTCATCGAGCATATTATCACACGCTAGCAAACAACATAATGGTTATATTAATAAAGCAATTCTAACATTTATAACATATAAAATCTTAACAAAATCATAAACTCACTAACTGAGACTATCGATGTTGGATAAAACGGAACTTAGAAGAAATGATCCTCACCTTGTAGGAGATTAATCGATTTACTTGAACTTAGGGCTAGGGGTTTTGGGGGAAACTTCAATTCCTAATCCAATTCCAAGGAAACTCACGTAAAAATCAGAAAATCTATCACTCGATTGCTCAATTACAAGGTGGGTTGGATATCTCACCTCCAATTCCAATTATTGGTGGATCCACTAGGTAGCTTGTAAGGTGGTGTTGAAGAAAAATCACTCTTTTCTAGAGTAAGGATCTCTAATTTCAGCTCCCTCTCTCTCTCTCTCTATATATATTTCTTTCTCTCAAAACCTCCACAATTAGGGTAAATTTTGTATGGAGAGTATTGAGATGTGGAGCCACATCTGGGGGGTCGTACGACCGGTCGTGGCCCCTGCTCGACTGGTCGTAGAGTTCGCTCGACCAGTCTTGAGCAGTCGTGGACTGGCTCGACTCAAAGTCAAGCGAACATTAATTTTGGGGTCCGAAGTGCTCGACCGGTCGTGGGGTCCTCTCGACCGGTCGTGCAGCCTGCACGACCAGTCGAGGTTACGTAGATTCATTTTCAGATTTGATGCAGACTGCAAATTTTTGAGTCGGCTTTCGTAAGGGTGCGAAAGGGAAGTTGCCTAAACTATTTATATGTGTCCCTAAGGCTTTTCTAGGCAATGAGAAATAATTCTAAGGTGTGGGCAAAGGGTTTTCTATATGCTTCCAAGGGAGAGGTTAGTATATTGCCTTGTAATATTTGTTTTTCTTCATAGTGGAAGTTTGCATCCGTGGTTTTTTACCCTTGTTAGGGTTTTTCCACGTATATCTTGTCTTATGGTTTGTTTGTAATGCTTTGATTCTTCTTTTAGTTTATATTTCTTCTTATTTATCGATTGTGGGTGAGACATGAGATTGGATATCGGTTCACTGCGTTATTGGGTTGTTGCGCAATAACTGGTATCAGAGCTATTAGTTTAAGTTTTATTGGGAGCGATGACAGAAGAAGGGAAGACTAGAATTGAGAAGTTTGATGGTTCAAACTTTGCCTTCTGGAAGATGCAGATGGAGGATTATCTATATCAGAAGAACCTCTATATCCTCTAGGAGGAAAAGAGAAGAAATTGAAAAAGATGACGGATGACGACTGATTTTTACTGGATAGGAAGGCTTTAGGAATGATCCGACTCTCTTTGTCTAAGAGCGTCGCATTCAATATATCCAAGATAAAAACCACAAAAGAATTAATGGAAGACCTAACCACCATGTATGAAAAACCCTCAGCGTCCAACAAGATTTATCTTATGAAACAACTATTCAACATGAAGATGTCAGATGGTGGGAGCGTGGATGAATATCTAAACGAGTTCAATACAGTCACGAGTCAGTTGGAATCCGTTGGCATTATTTTTGAAGATGAGGTCAGGGTGTTATTGATCTTGTCTAGTTTGCCAGACAGTTGGGATGGTTTGGTGATTGCTGTGAGCAATTCTTCAGGGTAGACAAAGCTGAAATTTGATGACGTGGCCAGTTTAATTATTAACGAAGAATCTAGAAGAAAGGCATCAGGAGTTTCAGCGGAGTCAGGGAATGCTTTAAATGTTGAAGGAAGAGGAAGATCGCTGAACAAAAGAGACAATAAACACGGGCGTTCTAAGTCGAGGAAGAAGTCCAAGGGAACGAAAGACAAAGACGGGTGGTGGCATTGTGGCAAGAAGGGGCGCATGAAACGCGATTGCAGGGTGCTTAAGAAACAAGAAGGAAGCTCTCAAGGAGGGAAGGATTCAATGAATCTATCTGAGGAGAGTGACACAGAGGCGTTGATCTTGTCTCTTGATACAAGAAATGAGTCTTGGGTTATAAACTCGGGTGCTTCGTTTCATGCCATTTCATGTAAGGAAGTTCTGCGTAATTATGTATCAGGTGACTTCGGGAGAGTCTACTTGGGTGATGATGAGCTGTGCAGTATTGTTGGAAAGGGGGATGTTCATGTAAATCAGAAAGATGGAACGATTTTGAAATTAAAGGATGTCAGACATGTACCAAGTTTGAAACGTAACTTGATTTCAGTGGGACAATTGACCAACACCAGTTATGTGACGACCTTCACTAGTGATTCCTGAAAGATCACAAAACGTACCTTAGTGATATCTCAAGGCAAGAAGGAAGGTATTTTGTATGTGACTTCAGGATTGTATAGTTCACTCGCAGTCGCATCAACTGGAGTGAATGGGCAATTATGACATCAGAGGTTGGGACATATGATTGAGAAAATGATGAAAGTACTATTGTCAAAAGGGAAGCTACTAGGGCTGAAGTCTATTAACTTGAAATTTTACGAGGACTGCGTGTATGGCAAACAGAAGAGGGTAAGCTTCAAGAAGACAGGACGCGCTCCAAAGATACATCTGTTGGAGCTTGTACACACTGATGTGTGGGGACCGCATAGGTATTATCTCTTGGTGACTCATGTTATTTTATTTCCTTTATTGATGATGCAGTAGAAAACTGTGGGTCTATTTCTTAAAACATAAATTTGATGTATTTGATGTATTTAAAAAGTAGAAAGTAATGGTAGAAAACGAGACAGGTAAAACAGTAAAATGTCTCAGATCTGATAATGGGGGAGAGTACTGTGATAAGAGATTTGAGGAGTATTGTGCAACAAATGGAATCAAACATCAGAAAATGATTCCATGGACACCACAACAGAATGGTGTGGCTGAGCGCATTAACAGGACCATCCTTGAGCGCGCCAGGAGCATGAGGTTACATGCTGGGTTGCCTAAGATCTTTTAGGCAGATGCTTTGAATACTGCCGCATATCTCATAAATAGAATTCCCTCAGCACCATTTGATGGTGGGCTACCAAAAGAAATGTGGACTGGAAAAGAAGTGAACCTTTCACATCTCAGAGTGTTCGGTTGCACTTCATACGTTCACATTGATGTAGAGCACAGAAACAAGCTGGATGTGAAATCCAGGAGGTGCACGTTTATAGGCCACGGGCAGCATGATTTTGGCTACAGGTTTTGGGATGCAAAAAATAGAAAAATCATCAGAAGAAAGGACGTAATCTTCAATGAAAAAGTGATGCATAAGGACAATGTGTAAGAAATTAAGGTCGAGGAGAAAGAATTCGTAGAGTTGGAAGAGTTATCGGACACGGGTATTACAACGCCACAAGATGATCATGCACAGGAGCATTATGAGGCAGAGCAGCAGACACCGGTTGTGAGGAGGTCTACTTGGGAGAGGAGACCCATGGTCCGATACTCACCCTCCTTACATTATCTATTACTGATAGATAATGGTGAACCAGAGTGTTTTGAAGAGGCATTACAGTCGGATACACGGGTTAAGTGGGAGCAGGCCATGGATGATGAGATGGACTCTCTTGAGTCTAATCGTACATGGGAACTAGTCACTCTACCTAAGGGTAAGAAAACTCTTCATAACAAGTGGGTTTATAGACTGAAGGAGGAGCACGATGGTTCAAAACGGTATAAGATAAGATTGGTTGTGAAAGAGTTTCAACAAAAGGCAGGTATCGATTTCACTGAAATATTTTTACCTGTAGTGAAAATGTCTACGATTCGCATGGTCTTGAGTATAGTGGCTATAGAAGATTTACATCTAGAGCAGCTAGATGTTAAGACAACTTTTCTTCATGGGGACCTTGAAGAAGAGATATATATGCATTAGCCGACGGATACGTGACACTAAGAAAGGAGAACAAGGTGTGCAGACTGAAGAAGAGTCTATATGGCCTGAAGCAGGCTCCGAGGCAGTGGTAAAAGAAGTTCGAGAGTTTCATGTCGCGAAATGGTTTTAGGAGATGTCATGCAGACCATTGTTGTTATTTGAAGAAGTTTGATATGTCGTATACCATCCTTCTTCTGTACGTTGATGATATGCTTGTGGCTGGTTCAAGCATGAAGGACATCTCAGATCTCAAAAGATAACATCTAGAGAATTTGCCATGAAGGATTTATGAGCTGCAAAATAAATCTAGGCAAGAGGATAAAACGTGACAGGGAAAACAAGAAATTAGTTTTGTCACAGACAAAGTACATAGCCAAGGTACTTGATCGATTCAATATGGGAGGTGCTAAGCTCGTTAACACTCCATTAGCCAACCACTTCAAGCTATCTAAGGAGCAAAGTGCAAAGACGTAGGAGGAACCAGACTACATGGCTAAAGTCCCATATGCGTCAGCTATTGGGAGTCTCATATATGCTATGGTGAGCACGAGACCAGACATTGCTCAAGCAGTGGGAGTTGTTAGCAGGTTCATGAACAACCCCGGAAAGGAACATTGAGAATCTGTGAAGTGGGTCCTTAGATACCTGGTAGGTACTAAGGATGTAGGGCTGTGTTATGGTGGATTGGAAATCAAGTTACTAGGGCACGTGGATTCAGATTTGGCAGGAGATATCGACAGCAGAAGAAGCACTACAGGTTATGTCTTTACTCTGGGTAGTGCTGCAGTCAGTTGGGTCTCTCAGTTACAAAAGATAGTATTTATCAGTATGATGGAAGCAGAATATGTTGCAGCTACAGAAGCATGCAAGGAGATGGTGCGGATGCAAGGTTTTATGGAAGAGTTGGGTAAGAAGCAAGCAGATTGCAAGCTGTACAGTGACAATCAGAGTGCAATACACTTGGTTAAGAATTCACTCTTTCATTCAAGAACCAACCATATTGCCATCAGATATCACTTTATACGTTCGTTACTGGATGATGGATCGGTTGCGCTGGAGAAGATTTATACAAGTGAGAATCCTGCGGATATGCTGACTAAGGCGGTCACACGGGAGAAGCTGAAGCTTTGTTTAGCTTTAATTGGTCTTCATGGGGAGGTGGTGCACTCTGGATGTAGAAAACGAAGGTTTATGGCGATGTGTCTCCAAGTGGGAGATTGTTGAGATGTAGAGCCACATCTGGGGGGTCGCACGACCGGTCGTGGCCCCTGCTCGACCGGTCGTAGGGTCCGCTTGACCAGTCATGAGCAGTCGTGGACTGGCTCGACTCAAAGTCCAGCGAGTATCAATTTTTGAGGTTCGAGGTACTCGACCGATCATCAATTTTTGAGGTCCGAGGTACTCGACCGATTGTGGGGTCTTCTCGATCGGTCGTGCAGCCTGCACGACCAGTCGAGGTTACGCAGATTCGTTTCCGGATTTGATGCGGACTGCAGATTTTTAAGTCGGCTTTCGTAAGGGTACGAAAGGAAAGTTGCCTAAACTATATATATGTGTCCCTAGGGCTTTTCTAGGCAATGAAAAATAATTCTAAGGTGTGGGCAAAGAGTTTTCTATGTGCTTCCAAGGGAGAGGTTAGTATATTGCCTTGTAATCTTCGTTTTTGTTCATAATGGAAGTTTGCATCCGTAGTTTTTTACCCTTGTTGGGGTTTTTCCACGTATATCTTGTCTTGTGGTTTGTTTGGAATGCTTTGATTCTTCTTGTTTATCAATTATGGGTGAGACCTGAGATTGGATCTCGATTCACTATGTTGTTGGGGTGCTGCCAACAGAGAGAGGGGATGCCTTAAAAGTGGGTATTTATATTCTCAAATGGGTGTTTATTGGCCCTAGAAACAAGGTTAAGTATTATATAACCCTATAGTAGATTGATTTTGGCTTTTGAGGCCCTTTATGGAGTGCACAGGTCGATCTAAGCCATGGAATGGTTGCCTCAAGTGGTGATGTATGTAAGACTATGATCGCCTCGCAATATAGACACGCTAATCGATGGATATGGTTAAGAGATCAGTTCGACTGTTGTCGATCATCAATCGGGATTACAGCTATAGAGATGTTCGTAGAATGATAGTCAAGGTTATGCCCTTAGTTTGATCACGAACTAATGGTCCGAATGCTTCAACATAGGATAAATTCGGATGAGCGTAATGAATTTATCTTTTTGGTAAATTTTAAGAAAGTTCACACATCTTATGTGCTTACTTGCCACTCCAAGTTGAATGATTCGACACACGGTCTTAGCTATCTGTTTCGTGAGGGACGTCAAGCACGCTAAGACGGACGTCTTTCTATAACTTTGAGTTCGGTGGCTCATTAATGAGTGGTCTAGAGCTTATTTGGTTAATTCGACCATTTTTAGAATGATTTGAGTAACGAGATTTCTTGTGCATGATGGGTATGGTATGGATTAGTTAGGTTCCTCGTTTGGCCTTTACGTAATTAGTGAAAATGGTGATTTAACCCTAATTAACCTACGTCATTAATTCTTAGGTTAGAAGAGTGACTAGGTCAATTTAGCTTATATATATAAGATAAACAAGATCTCTAGTTATCTTGGGTTTAGGTAGGTATTCATTAAGTTATGGTTACCTTGATTAGTCAGCAGCGGATGGTCTAAATCTTGGGCTTAGATGGATAGATCATAAGGTTAGGCCTGAGATTTTGGTGATCGAGAGTATTTGTTAGCTTCTTATGTGTATCTAATCAAATTTATATGGTTCTTTTAATGGTAACACCCGTGTATTCGTTAGGATCAAGTGATAAAATAAAAAAATCCTAGCAAAAAATTTTCTGAGGATTTTTGGAATCCAGCTTGGTAAAAATCCGGGGCGTTATACCTTACTTGGAAGATCACACCCCGGTTAAATCCTACTGACCATCCACCTCTATTGCTTGTCCATACGGGCGTCGCAAGTATTTACCTTTATTTATTTCTCTGCTTATTTTATTTTTCTCACTGATTGTACCAAACTTCATCATGAATCGATAGAATCGGCATTTCAACTTTTAGTTTTTTGCTTCTTTCTGTCTATTATTGCATTATTTAGAAACCTAAGACCCACGATCATCGTTCAAAAAGTCCTTAACTTATGACAAAAAGAATCCATTTAGAAGGACTAACCCTCCCCTTCTAAATCACCCGATTGTTGCAACATTGGTGGGTAAATAGTTAGGTAAACCTTCATAGGTCTGATCCTATGGTTAAGTTGATGCTTGGGGTTGCAAGGGTTCAATTGAATTCAAGTCGAGTACAACTCTAGCATGCTTGCACTATCCTAATCATACATGTTTGATTGAACACAGGCCGTTTGTTAACACGTGTGGCCTCATGTTTGATTGAATAACAATCGCTTCCTCTTCCTGAAAATAGTCAAAGCATTCCAATTTTACAAGGGATTCAGCTATACTAAAGATTCAATTAAGTCTAGCTGAATCCAATATTTCAATGAGCTTATAATACCTAATAAATGTTGAGATGTGGAGTCACATCTGGACAGGGTTGCTTGACCGGTCAGGTGGCCCACTCGACCAGTCGAGGGCTTGCTCGACTCAAAGTCAGCGAGCTATGATTTTTTAGGTTCGAGGTGCTCGACCAGTCGAGGGTCCACTCAACCAGTCGAGGTTACGCAGATTCATTTTTCAGATTTGATACGGACTGCGGAAATTTGAGGCGGTTTCGTAAGGGTGCGAAAGGGAAGTTGCCTAAACTATAAATACTGGTTCCTAGGGTTATTCTAGGGTATGCAAAAGGTATTCTAAGGTGTGGGCAAAGGGTTTTCTCTTTACATTTAAAGGGAAAATGTTAGTATATTGCTTGTAATCTCGTTTTCTTCATAGTGGAAGTTTTGCACCCGTGGTTTTTAACCCTTGTTTAGGGTTTTTCCGTGTATATTCTGTCTTGTGGTTTATTTGGTATGGTTTGATTCTACTTTTAGATTATATTTCTTCTTGTTTATCATTTGTGGGTGAGACCGGAGATTGGATCTCGGTTCACTAGCGTTGTTAGCGTGCTGCGCAACAATTGATATCAGAGTTATTGGTTTAGTTCAAGTGAGAGCGATGACGGAAGAAGGGAAGACTAGAATTGAGAAATTTGGTGGTTCAAACTTTACCTTCTGGAAAATGTAGATGAAGGATTATCTGTATCAGAAGGACCTCTATATTCCTTTAGGAGGAAAAGAGAAGAAACCAGAGAAGACGAAGATGGTGAATGGTCTTTATTAGATCGGAAGGCTTTAGGAACGATCCGACTCTCTTTGTCTAAGAGAGTCGCATTCAATATATCCAAGGTGAAAACTATAAAAGAATTAATGGAAGCCCTAACTACAATGTATGAAAAACCCTCAGCGTCCAATAAGGTTCATCTTATAAAATAGCTATTCAACATGAAGATGTCAGATGGTGGGAGCGTGACTGAACATCTAAACGAGTTCAATACAGTCACGAGCCAGTTGGAATCCATTGGCATTGTTTTTGAGGATAAGGTCAGGGCATTATTGATCTTGTCCAGTTTTTCAGACAATTGGGATGGTTTGGTGATTGCTGTGAGCAATTCTTCAAGGTTGACAAAGCTGAAATTTGATGATGTGGCCGGTCTAATTCTTAGCGAATAATCTAGAAGAAAGACATCAGAAGTTTCAAGGGATTCAGGGAATGCTTTAAACGTTGAAGGAAGAGGAAGATCGTTGAACAAATGAGACAATAAACACGAACGTTCTAAGTTAAGGAAGAAGTTCAAGGGATCGAAAGACAAAGACGGGTGTTGACATTATAGGAAGAAAGGGTATATGAAATGTGATTGTAGGGCACTTAAGAAACAAGAAGGAAGCTTTCAAGGCGGGAATGATTCAGTGAATCTATTTGAGGAGAGTGACACAGAGACATTGATCTTGTCTCTTGATGCGAGGAATGAGTCTTGGGTCATAAACTCGGGTGCTTCGTTTTATGCCACTTCGTGTAAGGAAGTTCTACGTGATTATGTGTCAGGTGACTTCTGGAGAGTCTACCTGGGTGATGATGAGCTGTGCAGTATTATTAGAAAGAGAGACGTTAATTTAAATCAGAAAGATGGAACGACTTTGAAATTAAAGGATGTCAGACATGTACCGAGTTTGAAACAAAATTTGATCTCAATGGGACAGTTGGCCGATACCGGATATGTGATGACATTCACTAGTGATTCCTGGAAGATCATAAAAGGTGCCTTGGTAATATCTCGAGGCAAAAAGGAAGGTACTTTGTACGTGACTTCAGGATTATATAGTTCACTCGCAGTCGCATCAACTGGAGTGAATGGGCAGTTATGACATCAGATGCTGGGGCATATGAGTGAGAAATGGATGAAAGGGCTATTATTAAAAAGGAAGCTAATAGGGTTGAAGTCTATTGACTTGGAATTCTATGAGGACTGCGTGTATGGTAAGTAGAAGATGGTAAGTTTCAAGAAAATATGACCACATCTGTTGGAGCTTGTACACACTGATGTGTGGGGAAAGACACAAGTATCATCTCTTGGTGGTGCACGTTATTTTGTTTCCTTTATTGATGATGTTAGTAGAAAACTGTAGGTTTATTTCTTAAAGGATAAATCTGATGTATTTGATGTATTTAAGAAGAGGAAAGTAATGGTAGCAAATGAGACAGGTCAACCAGTAAAATGTCTCAGATCAGATAATGGGTGAGAGTACTGTGATAAGAGGTTTGAAGAGTATTGTGCAACAATGGAATCAAACATCAGAAAATGATTCCAGGGACACCACAACAGAATGGTGTGGCTGAGCACATTAACAAGACTATTCTTGAGCGCGCCAGGAGCATGAGGTTACATGCAGGGTTGCCTAAGACGTTTTGGGCAGATGCTATGAATACTGCGGCATATCTGATCAATAGAAGTCCCTCGGCACCATTGGATGGTGGGCTATCAGAAGAAACGTGGACTGAGAAAGAAGTGAACCTTGCACATCCCAAAGTGTTCAGTTGCACTTCATGTATTCACATTGATGCAGAGCACGTTTATAGTCCAAGAGGTGCACGTTTATAAGCTACGGGCAATATGATTTTGGCTATAGATTTTGGGATATAGAAAACAGAAAAATCATCAGAAGTAAAGATGTAGTCTTCAATGAAAAAATGATGCAAAGGACAATGTGTAGCAAAATAAGGTCAATGAGAAAGAATTCATAGAGTTGGAAGAGTTACGAGACATGGGCGTTACAGTGCCATAGGATGATTATGCACATGAGCATTATGAGGCAGAGCCACAAACATCAGTTGTGAGGAGGTCTACTCGGGAGAGGAGACCCACGCTCCAATACTCACTCTCCTTACATTATCTACTGCTGATAGATAATGGTGAATCAGAGTGTTTTGAAGAGGCATTACAGTCAGATACACGGGTTAAGTGGGAGCAGACCATGGATGATGAGATGGACTCTCTTGAGTCTAATCATACATGGGAGCTAGTCAGTCTACCTAAGGGTAAGAAAGCTCTTCACAATAAGTGGGTTTACAGACTGAAGGAAGAGCACGATGGTTCGAAATGGTACAATGCTAGATTGGTTGTGAAAGGGTTCCAACAAAAGGCAGGTATCGACTTCATGAAAATATTTTCACCAGTGGTGAAAATGTCTACGATTCGTATGGTCTTGAGTATAGTGGCTACAGAAGACTTGCATCTAGAGCAGCTAAATGTTAAGACAACTTTTCTTCATGGGGACCTTGAAGAAGAGATATATATGCATCAGCCAATAAGATACGTGGTACCAGGAAAGGAGAACAAGGCATGTAGACTGAAGAAGAGTCTATAAGGCCTGAAGCAGGCCCCAAGGTAGTGGTAAAAGAAGTTCGACAGTTTCATGTCGGGAAACGGTTTCAAGAAATATCATGCAGACTACTGTTGTTATTTGAAGAAGTTTGATATGTCGTACATCATCTTTCTTCTGTACGTTAATGATATGCTTGTGGTCGGATTAAGCATGAAGGACATCTTAGATCTCAAAAGACAACTGTCTAGAGAATTTGCCATGAAGGTTTAGGAGCTGCAAAATAAATCCTAGGCATGAGGATAAAGCGTGACAGAGAAAACAGGAAACTAGTTTTGTCACAGGCAGAGTACATAGCCAAGGTACTTGATCGATTCAGTATGAGAGGTGCTAAGTCGGTTAATACTCCATTAGACAACCATTTCAAGCTTTCTAAGGAGCAAGGTGTAAAGACGAAGGAGGAACGAGACTACATGGCTAAAGTCCCATACGCGTCAGCTATTGGAAGTCTCATGTATGCTATGGTGAGCACGATGCCAGACATTGCTCAAGCAGTGAGAGTTATTAGCAGGTTCATGAACAACCCTGGGAAAGAACATTGGGAAGCTGTGAAGTAGATCCTTAGATACCTGGTAGGTACTGTGGATGTAGGGCTGTGTTATGGAGGATCGAAAATCAAGCTATAAGGCTACGTAGATTCAGATTTGGCAGGAGATATCGACAGCAGAAGAAGTACTACAGGTTATGTCTTTACTCTGGGTAGTGCTGCAGTCAGTTGAGTCTCTCAGTTATAGAAGATAGTATATATTAGTACAACGGAAGTAGAATATGTTGTAGCTACAAAAGCATGTAAGGAGATGGTGTGGATGCAAAGTTTCATGGAAGAGTTGGGTAAGAAGCAAGTAAATTACAAGCTGTACAGTGACAGTCAAAGTGCAATACACTTGGTTAAGAATTCGACATTTCATTTAAGGACCAAGCATATTGACATCAGATATCACTTCATACGTTCATTACTGGAAGATGGATCGATTGCTTTGGAGAAGATCCATACAAGTGAGAATTCTGCGGATATGCTGACCAAGGCGGTCACACGGGAGAAGCTGAAGCTCTGTTCAGCTTTGATTGGTCTTTAGGCTTGAAGACAGGGAGGTGGTGCACTCCGAATATAGAAGACGAAAGTTTATGGTGATGTGTCTCCAAGTGAGAGATTGTTGGGATGTGGAGTCACATACATCTAAACAGAGCTGCTCGACCAGTCGAGTGCCCTGCGCGCCGGTCGAGTGGCCCACTCGACCAGTCGAGGTCTGGCTCAACTCAAAGTCTAGTGATCTATGATTTTTTGGATTCGAGGTGCTCGACTGGTAGAGGCCCTTGCTCGAGTAGTCGAGGTTATGCAGATTCGTTTTGCGGATTTGATACGGACTGCGAAAATTTGAGACGATTTCGCAAGGGTACGAAAGAGAAGTTGCTTAAACTATAAATAAGGGTTCCTAGGGTTATTCTAGGGTATGCAAAAAGTATTTTAAGGTGTAGGCAAAGGGTTTTCTCTATACATCTAAAGGGAAAAAGGTTAGTATATTGCTTGTAATCTCGTTTTCTTCATAGTGGAAGTTTTGCACCCGTGGTTTTTTTTACCCTTGTTTGGGGTTTTTCCACGTATATTCTATCTTGTGGTTTGTTTGATATGCTTTGATTCTACTTCTAAATTATATTTCTTCTTGTTTATCGTTTGTGGGTGACACCGGAGATTGGATCTCGGTTCACTTGCATTGTTGGCGTGCTGCGCAACAATAAAAACACAGTAATTGACCTTAGCTCTAAATGCCTAAAATGGAATAGAAAAGAAAGATGGAAATCGAAGTGAAGTGGTTCAAGAACCCATCGATTTCCCACTAATTCTTATAGAATGGAATGAACTATTCAAGTAATAAAATACATAGTTCTAGCGCAATGATTAATAGAAACTTCTAGTTCAAGAGACCCTTTACCTACCTAGGGGGCTTGATCTTTCATCTACCTTATTAACCTTGAAGCCCATAGGATATGTCCATCTAGAAAAAATGTGTTATACGATGGAGGCCCAATAGCTTCCCCTGGCTTGGCTTGTTGCCAAATGTGCCATTAAAGCACCACAATGCGCCCAAGCAGTATTACTACCCATGCATGAACTTAGTGCTCCACACCTCACTAAACCATCACTTACTTAGTGGGACATGAAGTGATACTTATACAGGAAAGATTCTATATAAATTATATTTCATCTCTACTTTTACTTTTGATACAGGGTAATTTTCCAAAGAAATATATGAACAAAAATTTTTAAAAATAACTTAACATGTGATTTTGGAAATATGTACCTTCCATAAAGGAATCCAGAAATTGGATGGTATTAATAGTTGACATCAGTGCCACATATGAGGAGGATGTGTCACAACTACTTTTAAAGTGGTGAAAAACTAAGGCAAGAGTCTTATGCTGAATTGCTCTACATATAGTTCCTCGAACCACATTTTCTAAATGAACCAAAATCAATATGATTTGATCCTATAACATATCTGATATAGAACAAATAAGTTTTTTCTAGGATTTTAGGTAGAATGGGCCGGGGATTATAATTCTTTCTACTTTTAGAGGTATAATAATAGATTGAGAAGTTCAACTAGAAGAAATTGGAGGAGAAGTTTTGTTTTATATATGGTGGTCCTTCTAATATCCAAAGTTGATCCATAAACTAACTAAACTCATGTTTCTATAATCAATTCAATCCCCAATTTCAATTGGAGGCAAATGTTTAAGAAAAGATCATTTGGATTTATGAAAAAGTCATTTGAATTTATCTATGATTTATTCCTTATCTCTAAAAGACCGAACTGTCTCACAACATTTTGAACCCAACTCACGCACTACTTAAACGGCGGCCAACCCAACCCTAGGAACATACTACAATCCTATATGGTGAAGAGCCAACATCCTCTTGCATTACTACCTTTATCATACTGATGCTATCCATAGATCAAATTCTTTTTGTGGATTAAATTTCGCTTAACTATATCTATAACTCTATTGCTAAAAGTTTTTTTTTTTTTTTTTTTTTTTTTTTATAAATTCATCCTTGTATTATTAAGGTAAACAGTTTCCACTCTCAGATACTCATGAGAACCAATCTTCTTACTGTGAATTCATAAGTAATTATTGTCCTTGTTTCTTCAGTACAGTCAGTAGTCCCCGTGTACTTGTCATGTTCCCCATATCATTCACAAGTGGAATCCAAGCTCTTATTCTTGAGGCTTTAGCTACAGCTTATATATGTGAATCTATATATTGAATGACATCTCTCATGTCAATGACACTGAAGAAATATTAAATAAAAAAATTTGAGCTATACAAAGAATATAGTGAAATAGAACCACCTTGGGGTTTACTATGAAACGAGGCTTGGAACGGAGCCATTGCGAAATTGATGATCCACTGACAGGAGAATCTTTTCCCACATCAGACACTAATCTATTATTACCATCTAATTAGATTGGATAATTATTCAAATTATGAACCGAGCTTGTAGCTTTTGGTTTAGAAAAGTTGTATTTATTAAGTACATGCGAGTATAGCTATATCTAGCCATCCGTTATCTCGATTCCTCTTAATGCAGCCTAGGTCATGTTATTCCTCATTGGACAAAACCCATGTTTGAACTTTGAGACGCAACTGCTGGAAGCCTAGAAGGGTAGAGAACTTGTCAGTATTGGCTACTAGATATAGAGAATTGATTATCTACATGTGCTTGCATAGTAACCTATCATGTTGTTTCCTCTTTCCTCCTAAGATGATACTTGTACATGACATCTATACCATGAGAACGGCAGGAACCACCTTGAAGCTCACTAGTTATGAAACTCTGACTGATACACTCATCAGTGGGCTACACATAACTTGAGGTAAAAATCGGTTGGTGACACATTGATCCATAGCTCAAGTGGTAGACTAAGTGAAAGATACCTTGTTTCAACACTGAGGTCTTGATATCAATTCACTGGCGGGGGTGGCTAACAATGAAGTGTGAACTGACCGTGGGTGTACTAACAAGCTAACAAAAAAAAAAAAAAAAAAAAAAAAAAAAAAAAAAAAAAAAAAAAACAATCGATAGGTGCCAAAGCTATCCCCCACCTGATGTGATGAGTGGATTTTGGAAGCTAATTGCGTACAGAGTAAACTTTGTGGGGCCCACCATCATTCATGCATTGTATCAACTCCGTCCATCCATTTTAATTAACATATAGTTATTTTAAGGCTTTAAAAAAAAAATTAATCATATCCAAAGCTCAAGTAAACCACACCATTTGAAACAGCGTGAATTAAAGTCTACCATTGAAAAGTTCCTGGGGCTACAAAAGTTTTAGATTAAGATGATATCGGTGTTTTCCCTTCATCCATGTCAGTGTGATCTCATGAACAGTTTGGATGACAAATAAACATCACTGGGTGGAAATCAATACTTACACTGTTTCCTTTGGTAAGGTCTACTTGAGATTTTGATATACTTCAATTTTGGGCTCAACCTTTAAAATGATCTGCAAAAGAGGATGGACGGCGTTGATAAACCATATGAATTCACAGTGGGCCCAACCGAGTTTACTCAGTACGATAATCCGATTTCGTGGATTTCCTTTTTCCACGTGATCTTTAAGTCGGTCGTACCGTTTGCATGGTGCATCGTACGGATTTCCTACAAAAGTAGCACGGTTGGTAGGCACTACAAAATATAAATTTGAAAGGATTGTACTTAGGGCCTTTTTACCTGGCTGGCACAAACGTCAATCCGACAGCCTGGACCTGAGAATCTCATTAGAATTGTTGTTTATCTTCCTTTAATACATGTTATTCCACATGAGATTAAATCGTGGAAATGGTATTGTATCTATTTCCCATATATATATATATATATATATATATATATATATATATATATATATATATATAAAGTAAGGTAAGATTTTAATAGATGTACATGAATCCAACCACAGAGCTATCCTTAGTATGTACAACTGTGTATACTATACTCTAATAGGTAAGTATGGGAGGCCCATTTGAGTACAAAGAATCCTTGTGGAGGAATTGATATGCTTAATGGTTATATTTTAATTTTCTACACTTTATAAGATTTCTTAATTCCTAATTTTGAATACTATTTATTTTGTAAGAGGAATTCTCAAAGTCTTTAAATTATGGTTATTTTGTATCTTGTGTAAGAAAATTATAATTGTAAATAAAGCTAATAATTATCTTGTGGAATCTATGATTTACTACGCAACCCAGACAAAAGAAATATAATAGTTCTCAAAATAAATTATCTTTGCACAGGATTCTGTTTATGAAAATTGACCCTTCATTTAAGAATTTTATTGTATTTTATTTATCCTCTTTTTGAGAAATTTCTTTTATTTTATTTGCTTCTTTATTTTTCCAAGCACTGGATGTTCCGCAATTTCAAGAAGTCCAACTGTATACATTACTTTCTTCCTGTACAACCTGCATGGCTGTCATTGCCCTTGAAAATAAAAACCTATTACTAAAGAAGAGGTACTTGATACTCTGGCAGAGGACTACGCTTGGTATGCATATGCTTAAGAGATTCTATGAGTACTGGCATACATTAACTCAAATTAAGATGACTAAATTGTGGAACACACTGTTGCTGAATCACAGTTTGGTTGAACAATCCTGTCCTTTGATTCAAGAAAACATTTTTAGAATATTTTTCATTTTTAACTGTCCAATAAATGACTAGCAATCTAATAATCAAATAATCCAAAAAGTGTAATTTTGTTTCATGATACATGTAAAGTGGGATCCAATTTGGACATTTTAATTAGAATTACTTACATGCCTAAAAAACAAATGCTCATAAAATTTTAAGCACCTGTGTATCATCCATCCCACTCTACCAAAGTATTGATGTTTTTCTAATGCTTTAAAACTAAAACAAAAAACAAGTACTAAGCTATATTATTATTTACACTCATTTTTGGTACACCGACGTGGATAAATAAAAAGTCAATTGCCACGTGTTGACAGTATGGGTTTGATGCTAGTAAAATTGTACTTGTGCTCGAAGATATCTTTTATGGATATTCCTTCAACGATATGAATTCTGTTTTTAATACGGTGACACGGAATCTTCACATATACCTTTAGAAAATCGAAATGATGAATGCCATGTAGCTGTCATTAGCGTGCGATTTTAATGAGGCAGCATATCCAACAAACACCTATCGAGGAAAAGAATGCTGTCACAGTTCTGATACAAACTCAGTAAGATCGTCTCTTGCAGTCCTTTCAAAATGTGAGATCTTTTTTCTTTGACTTGTGCATGTCAGAAAAGTCTGATCATTGGGTGATGTATCATGGGAATATTGTATCGGGAGCCTCTGCACTGGTTGAAATAGTTCGAGAGGTGCGAATTAGCTTAAAGAAATCAATGAAGTCTGCGCCTCATCCCAACGTCAGATTGTTTTTGTAATCATTTCAAATTGCTATCCGATTAGGCATAGAGTTCCAAATAGTTTCTTATTCAATTATTTCCTGCATCTGTTTATTATAAGTTTCATCAATTCTTACCACATTAAAGGATTGAAATCTAAATTACTCTCCCATCCTTTTGTTTCTAGTTTTTACCCACATTTCCACACTAATGATCTTTTCAATCCCAGTCACTTAAAATCTTTAACTGTAATTTGGCACATGTACATGTAAATGAGAATCCTCAATGAGTGGTCCCAGGAAAAAAAATTCTGGAGAAAACCATGGTGCGAGAGAGACAAACGGACCCAAATGATGTTTTTAGCAGGCCATGTTTGGATTCCTAGTGCTAAAGGCAAACGTAACTGGCTAGCCTCATAATTCAAGGAAATATGTTGAGACTTAGGAGCTTGCCCAACACATTTCAGCTGTGGTTTTGGAAAACAAATAGGAAAATCGGAGCCCGTTAAATGCGGATTTCGTTTTCCGTTCTGCCTAAACTACAGAAAACTCTCACCAACCTTTGATACGGTGCATGATACATTCAAATGCAACCTTAATCCAATAGCCTCATTTTACTTGCTAGCTTTAGTTTTCCTTCATTTTCATTTGTGGTTTACAACTCACTATCACATGCTTTTTAACATGGTTGGCCCACCCAATGAGTGGACTAGCTTGATTTCAGGGCCAGAACATCTTCAACGTCAGACCAACCTAATTGAAGTCTTTGACATTACACCTGTTTGCCCCATTAGCACATGTGGTGGCGTGTAGATGATATGTATGGATGGGTGTGAGCTTAACAAACCTCTCTATTATAAGTGTTTACAAACATTTCTGGAATAAACTTAACATACAAAATGTGGGGTCCACCGTGATGTTTGCATGGTATCCGATCCAATCCATCCATCATTTATGCACCCTATAATTAAACTTAGCACCCAAAAATCAGGCCTATCCAATACTCAGGTGGGCCACACCACAGGAACAGTTTGGGATGGGAGACTGCCCAGTTTGCTTTGTATATTTCATCTAATCCATTTTGAAGATGCATCTGATTATCATGAATGCATACCCAAAAAGATAGGTCATTCAATAACTTTAGTGTACCACAACACGTGATTTTAGAGGTTTTAGGCATGATTTTACATGGCATGTGGCTCACCTTAGTTTTCGATACGGTGAGTTCCGTGAAACCAACGAGACTACGAGAGGTTCATATAATGGATGCATGGGATGTCATTTAAAAAAAAATCAAAGTGGGCCCCACTTCTCAATTTATACATTAAGCTTAACATAGTAATATTTTTCTTAGGGGTGTCAATGGTAAGGCAGTGCTGGTGGGAGTTGGTGAGTTGGCCTAGGTAGCCCGGCCATAGCCTCATAAGCGCTGGTCCTATAACCTTATAGGACCGGGCTATCCAGGCTCAACCTTGTAAGGCAAATTAATAGCAACACCATTGAAGGTTTGAAACATAATTAAATCCAAGAAATATTTTGTGATTTCTATCTGTCATTAGTTTTATCTTCTATATGTCATTAGCTTTATCACATAAATGATTTTGATAACAGAAACAAGATTATCTGAGAGTTGCCTATGGCATAACATATGATAGTTGAATACCGTGTCTTAAAATCATTCATCCATTTGGATAATAGTGACCCACTTCAACAACTTGGCCATTTCTAGTGTATTAACAATGGATATTTAAACTATTGATCGGATGCTTAGGGATTGTTTGGCACCATGGATTCGGGGATCAGGGGGTTTCAAATCCAAGGTGAGACCTTGGATTACATGTAAAATCATTCCCATATTTGCATGTGTAACATGTGTATCACTAGACTATTAATCTATTGGACATATGGCTCACTAATGATATCCTAAAATAATTAGATTATCAATTGCATCACTATAATTACTTTAATACGATGATCAACACCGTCCAAACATTGTCCATGTAAATCAATGGTTAAAAATCATTGGTTAGTCACTCGGACGTGATCTTGTGCTTGTGGCCCATCCGAGACTTGGAATTTCATCATTTTTTTTAGCAAAGTATATATTTCCGCGGGCTTATAATTACAACCATTGTGTCAAAAATTACATAAGTTCACTAATTAGAGATATTAAAGTTGATTTAATAATTAAATTCAAACCCTGCAAATATACCATGAATAAGTACTACTTTTGGATTAAGTTGATTCTCAATCTAGGATGCCAAACACAACAAGAGGACCATCCATTTCTTAGCCATTAATCAAATGGTTACTATTATATGGTCGAATTAATTTTTTCGTGGGATGGGCAATCAAATTTGTGTCCCACGTGATGGAAGATCACAATTGAACCTTTTATGGTATAATCAAATATGGGTGAATGTTGGTTGGTTCATATCAATGGTTTGAACATTTATCTATATGGTCAATCCAACGGTGGATGGTCCATTATATATGCCGTTCATCAGCGACTGTGGATGTGCAATCAAAGTGATTATTGAGAAAATGGCCGTCACATAAAATGTGGGGCTAAAATGGCGAAAACAATGCGAAAAATCAAATTACAAAATAGAATTTAGACATTTCCCAAGAACAATGCGTTGCGAGCCAAACAAAGTCTAGCTATGACGCAGGGATGAACGTGATGAGGATAAGTACTTTGAATCCATGGAGCTTCTCTGGACTCCTCACAGAGACTTCTCGAATCCACGAGGAAAGAAATCAGAAAATAGAAATAAATTCTAAGAAATTCGAAATTGATTAATTGATGGCTAAAAACGAGTTCACAACCCTTTAAATAGGGTTACTAAGCAATGAGAAAGAAATCAGAACCAAACTACAACTAAAACTCCTAGAATCCGCGACTTACTATAAATAGTAAACTTACTATTTATAGACGGTCGTGATGTCTACTAGTGCACATGGTTTTCGGCCAAAAATAGTAACTGTCCTATTTGGCTTCACCATACCGTTCTCCTAATTATTCTAAACTCTTTTCACATTGGGCGCAACTCCTAAAGCCCGACAGATGAAGAGTTATAATCAAACTAAAACTTACTATTTATAGTAAAAACGAAATTAAAACAGGGAAACGACCGTCGATCCAGGGGATTTTCGCAATTCCGGGTTGCGTAACCCAGCGTAGCGAGGTTGGTTGGCTAAAGTAGCTCGTTCTACCCCAAAATCATATATTTTACGTCAGCTAACTCATTCCGGATTGCGAGATACGCCCGATCTAAGGTCCGACGGTCCGGATCACTTCTGTGACTTGATTCAATCTTTGGTAATGGACCATAACGCGACCCGTTCTACATCAGTCCCCTCCACTTCAAAAGAACTCATCCTTGAGTTCTCATCCTACGCTGGTTCATGATACTTGGTCAGGTCCGCGACGTTGAAAGTCCGTGAGATTGCCATGTCATTTGGAAGATCAACAACATAAGCGTTGTCATTGAACTTTCGAATGATTGAGACGGGTCCAATCTTCTTATTTTTCAACTTGTTGTACTTCCCGGTCGAAAATCTCTCTTTGCGCAGATGGACCATAATGCAGTCGCCCACCTTGAACACTTTTTGTTGCCGGTGCTTATCCGCTTGTTCCTTTTACTTCTCGTTCGAGGTTTGTAACTTGGTTTGCACTTCCACATGGATGCCCATGATCTTGTCTACCATATGTTCTGTTATAATGCTCGTGCTTGGCTGCTTGGGCAGAGGGACTAAGTCAAGTGTGTGGCGAGACACTCGTCTATGGATAATCTAGAACTGTGATTTCCCTATTGAGCGGTTTACCATGTTGTTGAATGCAAACTCTACTTGAGATAAGGCCAAATCCCACTGCTTTAATTTTTCTCCTGAAATACAACGAAGAAGGTTTTCTAACGTGCGATTCACAACTTCAGTCTGCCCATCAGTTTGTGGGTGGTAAGCACTGCTGAATTGAAGTCGTGTATCGAATCGAGTCCATAAAGTCCTCCAAAAGTGGCTAATGAACTTCGTGTCACGATCAGAAGTAATGGTCTTAGGGACCCCGTGTAGCCGTACAACCTCCCTGAAGAATAGATTCACCACGTGTGTTGCATCGAGGGTCTTCATGCTTGGGATAAAGTGTGCCACCTTGGAGAAATGATCTACCACCACGAACACCGAATCCATACCGCGTTGTATTCGTGGGAGATCAAGCACTAAGTCTATTGATAAATCCTCCCAAGGACCGTCAGACACAGGTAACGGGGTGTAGAGGCCCGTATTCTGAGATTGCCCCTTGGAGGTCTGACAAACATGACAACGTTGTACGACTTTTCCCACATTACATACTAATTGCGGTAATACTGCTCTTCCACAAGAGCTCGAGTCTTGTCTCGCCCAAGGTGTCCACCGAGGCCACCTCCATGTAGCTCCTGAATAATCTGCTCCCTTAGAGAACTTTGGGGGATGCACAATCGATTCCCTTTGAAGAGAAAATTGTCCTGTATATGGAGGTTACTAGGGTGACCTTCTTGGTACTTCACCCTAGAATCTTTGAAGTCCTCATCCTCGGCATGTAGCTCCTTGAGACAGTCGAATCCGACCACCTTGTTGCTCATCGTAACAAGTAGTGATGTACGACGGCTAAGTGCATCAGCCACATTATTCTGCTGCCCTGACTTGTGCTTCAGAACAAACGTGAATTCCTGTAAAAACGCAATCCATCTAGCATGTACACGATTCACGTTAGTCTGACTATTAATAAACTTTAATGCTTGATGGTCAGTGTACAGAACAAACTCTCTTTGAATCAGATAATGTTACCAATGTTGCAGCTCCTGAACAACTGCGTACAACTCAAGCTCATATGTCGACCACTTCTTTCGGGCTTCACTGAGCTTTTCGTTGTAGAAGGCTACCGGCCTGCCTTCCTGTGATAATACTCCCCTAATTCTGACGTATGAAGCGTCACACTCAACCTCAAACAATTTGTCAAAATTAGGAAGCACCAAGACCGGTGTTGTAGACAAATGATGCTTGGTCTCATGAAAGCTCTTGTCAGTTTTATTTATCCACTGGAACGGTCCTTTTTCCATGCAATATATTATAGGCGCAATTATGGTGCTAAAATCTTGCACAAATCGACGATAGAAAGTCGCCAACCCGTGAAAATTTCTCATCTCATGAAGGTTTGTCGGGATCGGCCATTCCCTAATAGCTCGCACCTTTTTATCGTCCACACGAATGCCTGTGGACGTTACAACAAATCCTAGAAACAACAGGTTGTTAGTTAAAAAAACTACACTTCTTCAAGTTGAGGTACAACTTGTTAATTTGTAGGACCTGCAGCACCTGCCTGTGATATTTCTTGTGCTCCGCCTCATCCTGACTATATATCAATATGTCATCAAAATATACTACAACAAATCGGCTAGTGAATAGTTTTAAAACTTGATTCATAAAACGCATAAAAGTACTTGGTGAGTTCGATAGGCCGAAGGGCATGACCGGTCACTCATACAACCCTTCCTTGGACTTGAATGCCGTTTTCCACTCATCACCTGGTTGGATACGAATCTGATGGTACTCGCTCCTTAGATCTAGTTTAGAGAACACCTTGGCCCCTTCTTGCATATCGAGCATGTCGTCCAACCGTAGTATTGAGAACCGATATTTGATGGTAATTTTGTTGTTTGCCCGGCTGTCGACACACATGCGCAAGCTTCCATATTTTTTGGCGTTAATAATGCTGGCACGACACATGGGCTCATGCTCTCTCTCAAGAGACCCTTACGGATCAATTCCTCCACTTGCCCCTGATGTATCTCGCACTCCTTCGGACTCATCTGATAATGAGGACGGTTGGGCAGGCTAGCCCCAGGGACGAGGTCTCTGTGATGTTGGATGTCCCTCATGGGGGCAATCCATCAGGTAAATCCTCAGGCCAGACTTCTTTGAATTCGTTTAGCAACAGTCTTAAATTTTGAGGGATGTTTGATGTTCCTCTTTCTCACCCTTCACCACTACGGAGTATACCTCGCTGGTTTCCTTAGATTCTTTCATAAAATTCTGAATGGTCAAGAGAGAACTTCCCTCCACTTTAGAAGTTTCAGGGTGGTTCTCTGGTGCCATAGGGAAAATGATTATTTTTCGATTATCCTTGACGAATATGTAGACATTATCTCGTCTCTGATGGGTCGCATCACGGTCCGACTGCCAGGATCGACCGAGTAGCATATGACAAGCTTCCATGTCAACCACATCACAAAGTATTTGATCTCTATAATTTTTGCCAATTGAAAATGAGATAGTGCATTGTTCAGTTACCATGGTCTCATTCACCTTTTTTATCCAGTCAATTGAGTACGGAAAAAGATGTTTCGTCGTCAGTAGCTGCAACTTGTCCACCATCACTCTTGAGACAATGTTCTCGCTACTACCATTGTATATAATCACATCACATACCTTTCTGTTGATAGTGCACCGAGTACGAAATATATTGTGTCACTGTGGATGTAATTCCTTTCGTGGGGCATACAATAATCACCTCACAACTAGAAATTCGTCACGATCCTCGCTCATCACTTCATCACCACCTGCTATTTCATCAGTGGTTTGTTCTTGTTCATCAAAGACATAGTCTTCTTCTGCTTGCCCCCTTCATTTATAGTCAAGTGTGCTGCGGGATGTTGAGGACAAGTGTTTGATAAGTGGCCTGGTTGGTCATAACGGTAACAATTGTTCAACCTTGGTCGAACATAAGGATTTGGAATCTTACTTGGGCCAGTTGTTGTAGGTGCTGCACGTTGAGGTCTGGATGAGTTGCTCCCTGTATCACGGTTTGCGGTTGTTGGAGGTTGAAGATGTTCTCCTACTGATCTTTTCCTCATGCCAGTACTGGATCCTGCGTGGGACCCGTCATGGGAGGTCAAATTGAAGGATATGGACGAGCAGAAGCTCTTGTAAGTTGTGTTTCTACCCTACCCGTCAATTGAACTGCTTCATCCACGGTCCCGACTGGGTACATCTGAACTTGGTCCTGAATTGTCGGTTGTAACCCACCTATAAATCGTGCCACCTTCTGTGACTCAGATTCTCACAGATCGTTTCGTGTAGCCAACCGCTGGAATTCTTCAGTGTAATCTGTGACGATTCGATTTTCTTATCAGCAATTTTGATATTGCTGGAATAATATCTGCTCATAATCATTAGGGAGAAATCGTGATCGAAGAAGACATCTCATCCGTGACTATGATGAGATAGACGCCTTGTTCTGGAGGGTTCGTGAGAGTTGTAATTGTTTC
>JAJHSJ010000675.1:0-38506 GCA_021015155.1 Magnolia officinalis
TGTTTGTTGAAATGTTTTGAATGAATATGGAATTATGATTTGTGCTTGTTATGATTGATTTTTAAGAATACATGATTGTTGTACGTATGACAACTCTCTTATGAAAGGAATCGCTATAATATACGTTATAACTGATTTATTACATGTAGTCAATATGTGTAGTCTAAGTGTTTGGTAAAATGCCTGAATGAGAAAATGCTCATTGAAAGGTATGTAATGAGAGTGTTGAGATAGGATTCTCAATCACCTCATCTATAGCTATAGTTTCCTTCATATAACCTATCTTACTACTATGTTATTTATGGTTGAAATGCCTATGTATTATAACATGTGCTATGTGTTTGTTAAAATGCTCAAATGAGATTTATACTTGGATTGTTTGTCACATGTTGTTTGACTATCATATGCGAATGCTATTGTTTTGGAGTGTGATTTGGGGCTATGATGCAGTCCATGCAATCGATAATGATTCTCGAATTAGTGGCCGAGGTCGTTGCGCCACACAAGACGCGTTCGATGAATCCAAGTCGTACGTTGCTTGTCGATAGTGGTTAGGCCACGAGGAATGTTTACGCACTCCATGTCGATCAATTTAATGTACGCTCGTATCAGTCAAGATAGTCAAGCAACCCGATAGGCCTAATGTATGTTCACCATGTATGGACGCTACTACTTGGATCTAAGGTACCGACTTACTAGTGAAAAGCCCGTTTAACCTTAGTACCTCGATCCGCTAAGACTCATGAGCCGGGCATGGTGGTATGGGACACCATGGTCGAGCTGTCGACCTAAGCTGGGGTGACAAGCCTCCCCGTAGTGTTAAGTGAGTAAACCAAACTCTTGAGCCGAATACGGTGGTATGAGACACTGTATTCGAGCTGTCGGCCTACGCTAAGGTGACGAGCCTTTCCCGTAGTGACCTCGAGTATACATAGGAACTACGTTAAGGTGATGAGCCTTTCCATAGTGACATCGAGTATAAACCAGGCCTGCGCTGAGGTGACAAGCATCTCCGTAGCGACTTGGAACATGCCTATCGTATGAGATTAAGTAGGATTAACAACCCTAAATGGATCATTGTTTGGGTAAATGATATAAAGGGAGGTGTTTTAGCTTCCCAACTTGTTATATGAATAAGACTAATTAAGAACTTGGCTAATCACGTACATGCACCGCATTGCATGTGCCTTGGCGTTGGAGTTGAGCACAGTGGGAGTGTTGCATGCTGCAATCATGAGATGATGTCGCAGAGGGTGTGTAGGCAAGGGCATGCATCATTAATACATATCACCCTTACATTAATCAGAGTACTTAAGAATGTTTGTTGTACTGTTTTATCATTACTACTTGACTGAATTGATAACATGTTAACCTTTGCCTTATAGCTCCACTAAGTTGATCACTCACTCCCACTCTGCGACGGTATTTTAAAACACCAACCAGACTCTGGTTTAGTTGCAGATAATGGCGATGCTTACAAGGTGGAGCCTAATTTTTATAATGACGAGGAGGAGTTCTCCTATCTACAACTCTCTGGCGGATTTATGTAGATCTGGAGTTGCGCCATCGGGGCTACAGGGATCTGGACTAGATGACATTACACTTTTATCATTTTGTAAATTTTGGTATTATACACATGCAACTATTTAACCTGGTGATGTTCATACTCTGGGGACTTACAATCACTTATATGCTTAACGTACTTATCACAGTCTTCCGCATGCGTATTTAAACTGTCTCTGGAGTATGATATGTGATATGGTATAATCTCACTCAATGTTTAATGCACTAATATGAATAACTTTAATCATTATTATCTATGTTGCATAAGTGATGTGTTGGAACTCGGGAGTTCGGCTCCTGCTCAACCCCCGATTTTCAGGGCGTTACACAAGTCAAGCCTAGTCTAGCCCAATTCACAGCATCCTAAGCCATCAAGACATCGATCCTGGCCGCTTAACCCAATCCTTGCAACACTACCGTCCATCCAGTCGTCTAATCTTTTATCAGCTTCATCTAATCGTAGCATTAGATTGTGTAACACCTATTCCATTTTCAACCCCCTTACTCATTAAGTTCATCATTTCTGCATTACATTGCATCTTACACCCAGTTAGTATAAACGTATACTTTGTGTCTTGCCGACATAATTGAATATTGCCTATCAAAAACTTCTGTTGATTAGTTAATCGCTTTGGCAAGTGAAAGAGTTAGGAAAAATTTATCTAGCTTGAACCAAAGCTCGTCATAGGTGTTGCATACACACATAACATTACACATATTTTTTCTTAGATAGCACTTAACACCTAATCAGTTCAAACGTATGCTCTGTGACTTGGTGAGTTAATGGATTTTGTCCATAAGAAATTTGACTGATTAATTTATTATTTTGACAAGTGGACAATCAAGGTAGATTTATCTAACTAAAACTACAGTTTTCATAGGCATTACATTTGACACAACATTATAAACACCTTTGCATCTTTAATGCGTGAGAGCTAATCCTAATCCTTAAAATTTCGTGAGATCTTATAAAGTAAAGACTATATGTTTGTCGGCAAAGTAGTTGCTTAATATATCCCCTTTTTGTAACCATGGTTCCTTACAAAGTATTTTAGACAGATTAAGGAGTTATCTTCAGACATAAAATACTCAGATTATCTATCATAATGTTTCTACAAGGTTTAGCCGATTGTAAAATAAAATTAATTGACTAGTGGCGGCTCCAATCAAATATAACCCTTTACAATCACACTCACAACACCTACTAAATTCGCGTCGCATGAGCGTGATCCACTCAAGATCCAACATCCATAGCATCATGCCCTAAAATGAGCTGTTAAAACGATGGACGACATGCATGCAAGGAACATACATCACGGTGGGCCCCACAGTCAGGGATCCACCGATGTCGCGCCCTTTTACTCCACGGGTTTCATATGATGGTAATGGATCCGCCTGGAAAACAAGGGTTATAGTCCTGCAGATTTTTTCACCACCATTTTTAAAAAATGCTGTTGACTCATCCTCCTTGTATGTTGTACACGTGTAGTGTATCCAAACCGCAGGCCACACTGTAGGTAGAGCATATCTCTAAAACCATACTGGTCAAGAAATACAAACCATCCAATTGATGATGGGATTCAAATGAACGGATGAAAGTAAACAAAATTACCAAATCCGAGGACAACCGTATAATTTTTGGATTAGGATCCGTACACAGTTGGTCCAGAGATTTGGACGGTGTAGATCACTGTACCACTATGGACGCGGATTGCGTCCTGTCCCAGCCAGGACGTACTCGGTCCTGGCTGGAGCTCTGTGAGGCCCACTGTGATGTATATGTTTTATCCACACCGTTCATTTATTTTAGAAGATCATTTTATGCGATAATCTAAAAAATGAGGCAGATTCACGAATCGAGTGGGCCACACCACAAGAAGTAGTGGTAATAAGATACTCAACGTTGAAATATTCTTGGATATGCACTTGGATGAAGAAAAAAACACAAATATCAGATTGATAAAAACTTCTACAGCTCCCAAGAGGGCATGATCCTTCAACCAGACGCGGTTTGGCCAATGACCCGTGGGAGCGGATTAGCTTACTGGGTGTCACCCTAACCTTGTGAGGCCTACCTTAATGAATTTGTCCTCTATCCACGCCGTCCATTTGCTTTTTCATCTCATTTTAGGACACGATCCCAAACCTTAAAGAAGATTCAAATCTCAGGTGGACCATATAAGTAGAAACAGTGATGAATGACTATTAAAAACTTTTTGTGGGCCATAAGTTTTGGATCAAGCTGATCTTTGTATTTTCCCTTCATCTAAATCTTCTTTATATTATCAACTGGTTGGATTTCCAATAACCATTAGGAAAACCTTACGATGGGCCCTTCAGAATTTTTAATGGCAAAACATTCAATAACCATTGTTTCCTGTGGTGGGGTCCACCTGAGATTTGTATCTATATAATTTTTGGGAACCTGCCCTAAAATGACTTGTAGAAACGAATGAACGGTGTGGATATAAAATACAATATCAACGTAGGCTCCACAGTAAGCGTAACACCCACAAAGATGTCATGTAGGTAACACCAAATCAGAAAGATCCAAAACTCAGGTGGGCCACACCAAACAAAACAGTGGGAACAGAATCATCCACAGTTGAAACCTTTATGGAGTTGACTGTAATGTTTATACACCATCCAGACCATTTATAAAGCTAACAAATGAGTGCTTAACGGAGAGAGTGGTTTCAAAGGAGATATATAGTTTCAAATCCATAAATTGTTTCATCTCCTGTAACTTTCTTATCACAGTGGATAGTTCATCGCTTTATATCCTTTAATATTTTTTTTAGAAAGATTTTTCTACAGTAAAAATCATGTGTTCTCGTTAGTGTTGCGAGATGTCTTAAATCTAAGTCCTTTCGCAACTGGGATGCGGAAAGGAGTTTCGCGATTTCGTGTCGCAAGTCCTTTCGCAACTGGTATGCGAAAGGAGTTTCGCGGATTTTGTGACGCAAGTCCTTTCGCAACTGGGATACGAAAGGGAAGTTGTCAAAACTATAAATTGGGGTCCCTAGGCTATTCTAATATTATTCCAAGACTTCCTAAAGGTATTCTAAAGGGTTCTAGGGTTATCAAAGGGTGTAGCAAGGGTGAGATTCGAGGTTGTTCGAATCGGGTAAGTCCTTTCCTCTTTGTAATTGACGCTTTCAATAGTGGTGATCTGTCGCTTTGTGCCGTGGTTTCCACGTTAAATCTGTGTGTTCTTTTTTTTTTTGTGCTTGGGGCCATTGGATTGCTATCCTAGATCTAGATCTGTGTAATTCTACAGGCCAAAAATCCCAACAAGTGGTATCAGAGCTTAAGTTCGGTTGGGGCACAGATCTGAATCTGAGGGATTAATAATAATGGCGAGCGCCAGGTATGAGATTGAGAAGTACTCAAGGAAAAATAATTTTGAGTTATGGAAGATCAAGATGATAAGTTCCTTAACCAAGCAAGGCGAGGATGGTGCTCTTGAGGAGCGAAAGTCCACTATGACTATGGTGATTGGAATACTCTTGATAAGAAGACTTTATCATCGATCCGTTTATGTCTCACGGATGAGGTTCTCTACAACGTCATGAGGGAGAAAACTGCGGCTAAGTTATGGGTGAAGTTAGAGGATGTCCATGCGAAAAAATCCTTTGAAAATCGCCTACACTTGAAGCGGCAGTGGTATAACTTCAAGATGACTGAGGGTGGAGATCTGAAGGCTCACATCAACAACTTTAATAAATTAGTTTGTAAATTGCTGGATATGGAGGAGGTGATGAAAGATGAAGAACAAGCGTGTATGTTGCTGAATTCTCTCTCGACGTCCTATGAGTCATTCAAGGACACTATGTGCAGCATGAATAAAATCCTGAGTGTCGACACAGTTATCTCAGCCCTTCAAGGGAAGGCTATGAGACAGCTAGACAACAACATGGGGACATCTTCTGATGCACTGTTTACAGTGGGTAGGAATTCTGAACAAGGTACAGGTTCTAGATCCAAATACAAGGGCAAGGGCAAAGGAAATGTAAGTGCTGGAACTGTGGGAAGGAAAGACATGTGAAGAGGGATTGTGAAAATCCTAAATCGAAGAGGGAAGATTCTGAGGCTTCATACAAGGAGGCCAACGCTGCCACGTCAGATGTATTGATGATGATGTTTTATCAGTGTCTTCGCTCAAGCGACCATACAATGATCGTAAGGACGAGTGGATACTGGACACAGGGGCATCTTTTCACATGACTCCTCATCGGAGTTGGTTCACCAGCTACAGGGAGTGCGATGGTGGACAGGTGTTTATGGGCAATGGCTTGCATGTAATGTTGTGGTTGTTGGTACGGTGCACATCAGGATGTTTGATGGGGTGGAGCGTACCTTGACAGATGTGAGGCACGTTCCTGATTTGAAGCAGAATCTGATTTCTCTTGGTGTACTTGAGGCAAAAGGATGCAAGTACACATGTATTGATGGTGCTCTTAAAGTATCTAAGGGGGGCACGGGTAATCATGAAAGCGCAACGACTCGATCATATTTACAGGTTGATCGGGAGCACTTCAAAAGGTGGAGCTACAGTGGATGTAGCGGATTCCATCTCTGCACGTGTGTGGCATGATGGGCATGGCCACATAAGCGGGCAGGGCAGGAAGGCTGAGACGTGCGGACAGGGATACAGAGCAGGTGGAGCAGCCACCTATGTGAAGAATCATACGGCATGATCACAGGATATCGGCGTGGTACATGGACGACTCTAATATCACAGAGGATTCATCTTCTATTCTGATGACTCTAGGTGAGCCTGGTGCTGAGAAGTGGAAGGTGACTATATGCGATGTGATGGATTCGTTGTACCAGACCGACATATGGGAGCGGGTGGAGCTTCCAGTGGGCCGGTGAGTGGACCTTCAGGAGGATACAGTATAGCTACAGGGCGAGGTTGGTAGCGAGGGGTTATTCTTAGAGAAAAGGGATCAGCTTCTCAGAGATATTAGCACCGACAGTATAGCAGGTATTTATCAGATCCGTGATTGGTGTTGGTTGGCCAATGTGATCTTGAGCTATGATGTGATGCAGAAATAAGAGAAGAGGTCAAGAAGCTACACGGTTGAAGATTGAAGACATGGTGGAGATTGTTGCGAGATGTCTTAAATCTGAGTCCTTTCGCAACTGGGATGCGGAAAGGAGCTTCGCGGATTTCGTGTCGCAAGTCCTTTCGCAACTGGGATGCGAAGGAGTTTTCATCACACGGATTTTGTGACGCAAGTCCTTTCGCAACTGGGATACGAAAGGGAAGTTGCCAAAACTATAAATTGGGGTCCCTAGGGCTATTCTAATATTATTCCAAGACTTTCTAAAGGGTTCTAGGGTTATCAAAGGGTGTAGCAAGGGTGAGATTCGAGGTTGTTCGAATTGGGTAAGTCCTTTCTCTTTGTAATTGACGCTTTCATAGTGGTGATCTGTCGCTTTGTGCCGTGGTTTCCACGTTAAATCTGTGTGTTCTTTTTTTTTTGTGCTTGGTGCCATTGGATTGCTTCCTAGATCTAGATTTGTGTGATTCTGCAGGCCAAAAATCCCAACAATTAGTTGCTTGAAATCTTATTAGTTGCTTGAATTTTTGTTGTATATTACATTATTTAGTTCTATCCAAGGTTGCTTATGCAATTAACAAGTTGTATTAGGGCTTATTACGTTGTCAACACTAAATATATACAAAAATCTTTATAGAATGGACAAAAGAGATGCAAAATTTTCTTAACCTTCTAAACATTTTTGTTGTAATTAAAACATTTTATCATAAGAACCCAAGATGTAAGAATTATAAAACTATCTACTAAATGTTGCTGTGTCATGGAAATTCAGCCCTATGAGTTTGTGAATTGAACTGTGCACTGAGTACAAAGTCAGTAAACTGTGAGCTTGAAAATTCAGTCCTGAAGTATACCAAACTGTAATTCTCGACTATGGTACCGTACTTGTATATGCATGACATGTTCTTTTACGTGTGGAATGGGTTTAGGAAAAAGTAATGATTGTTATTAACCATGCATGCTTACTTGATTGTGGGGTATGCCATTTTAGCATTTCATTTTTGCTCTACTCGATTGTCCTATCTCAACCATCTAATAAATGGGCCTTTTCTCATTTAATACGAGTCATTACTGGTTTTTGACCTTTTAGTGGTCATTTGTATGTTGCATGCCAAGGAAAGAGCTAGAACTATTTAAAGACCTATTTTTAGACGATGGCTTTATCACTGCATGCTTCCCTGAATGGATAATGTTTTTTTTTCCCACACACTCACGCGGTAGTGTGATTTTACCACCTATGGATACTCGAACCCTTGACCAGGTGTTGAAACTCCTAAGAGTCTACCACCTAAATGGATAATGTTAAAGTCCCTTAATATACGTTGATACATCATCCTCTAAAGTCTAAAGCTTTTAGCCTAATTAGTTGTTTGACATGATATCAGAGTAGAAGGTCAAGTGTACAAATCCTAAAGAAACAAATCTACCATGGAGAGCCTGAAAGATCAAGTCTGGCCCATTCGCTAGTGTTATGTAGATATGGCTTACGTGAGGGTTTTATTATTTTTATTAATTATTTTTTTGGGTGCCAAATGATTTGAATGTTAGTGTCACCCCATATGTTGCTCACATCTCATACATAATTCTGAAGTGGGCATTTATCGCCACTTGTGGAGAGGAGCATGTGGGGGTACATCAACAACTCGTAACCCTTGGAGCTATCATGACTCAATGAAAAAGCACTATGGGTGTGTGTCAAGGGTGGGCAACTAAAAAAAAAAATTGTAAAACTGTCATTTTAATGCTTTTTGGTTGGGCCAATATCAGGATGAATATCATGTAACCCCTAGTTGCGTACACTCCCCATCCCATGTGAGGACTATTACATTCAATTAGCCTCTAATGTGGGAACTATTAATTTGGACCAGACTGTGTTAAGAGGAGGCTAGATGCACCTTTGTCATGTCCTGAAAATCGGCACCTGAGTAAAGAGATTCCGATTCTGAGTTTCTTGGTTTGAACCTAGCGAAAATGTACATGGGCGAGTTCCCAAGTGTCTGTTGTTTGTTTGCCTCCAAGTACAGAGGTTCATTAGTATCTTGTGAATATAGGGTCGATCCCACAGAGAGATGGTTTAGGAGAATGAAAAAAATCAAATGTGAAACTAACTAAGTAATGAAAACTAAATGGATGTAATGATTTTGAAAGTTTTAAAGGTATGTCTTTTAAATGGAATTCAATTAAATTAAAAACAACACCCAAGCTTCAAAGTTCCACACATAGGTTAATAATTCATAAATCATAATGACTTTGATAACACAATTAAGATCCGATCACTATGGTCGGCCTAATCGAAAAATAAAACAGTTCGAATATTTTTAGTAAATGATATAAGAGATTAGATAATCATGGATTAACACCATTAACATATATTCTCAAGCGCTAGTGATTTTAAGCATTTAATATCCATGAGATAATGAATAAAATAATGTTGCAAGTTAAGAATATCTCTCATCTAACAATTGTAATTGATCCAGGTTAAGCCTGAGCATCCACCATATGGATCTCACATGATAGATAAAAAAAAAAAAACTTAAACCTAGATAATTGATAACATGCTGTAACGTCCCGTCCAACCAGCACAGTGTCCTGGGGCATCCACGTAGGATTTGTCGCAGGACCGTTCGCTTAAGCCACTCGTGGTGGGATACCATAAATAAAATCATCCAAGATTAAACCAATTTAGTAGACCAGACTGGCCATGATAGGGCTTAGTGTGGGCCACCAAGCCAGATGGCTGTTTGCACTTAAAAGACAGCTCGTGCAATCCGTACAACGACCGAGGATGATTGAAAAAATCTAAAACTTGGTGTGGCCGTTGGTCTCACTGGGCTTGAAGGCCAGCGCAGACCGCGGCCCCTACAGTGGCCCAGAAGTGGGATCTGGCATAGACTCAATGCACCCCACCAATGTCAGAATTGAGATCTGGCACTTGTCAATGAAATTGAAATGTGAGACATTCCAGCCGTCGGATTTCTTCCGAATTTACGGTGACGGTTTGATATATTTTTCAAAGCCCGTTCACCAAATCTGGGGCCCGATCGTGGCACGGTGACCTTTGATCACAAATCAGACCCGTGCGATCAAACCCTATATCCGATCGCTCCCAAATTTTGTACGGACCTTCATCGGGCCATGGATCACCTAACCCATAAGTTTCATGGCCAGAGGACCACCAGAACCATTCCAATCACCGAAATGGGCCCCACAGGGCCACTTAAAGGTCGGAAATGCCTTATCAGATCATATATCCGTTCATCCGTTCGTCCTTAATTTTTACATGGACCCTAATCGGGTCATAAGACACCTACACGCCGAATTTGGTGGCCTGATGGGTGTTAGGGCCACCTCAACACCAATAAGGGTCCCATAGGTCTATTTTGGAAATTTTGGAAGCTTGGGGCTAAAAGACCCAAGTCTAGGGAATAAACCCTAGCCTCCTCTTGGTTTTTCTTCCACTTCACTTTCTAGCAACCAAGCTCTCCCTCATAACTCCATTTTCCCTTCAACCCATCTCTCTCCTCATAACTCACTACACCCCCAAATCTCGCCCTCATAAATCCTCCATTCTTCAACACAACAACACCCTCATAAACCTCCACCACAACTACCATCCCCAAGGAGGGTAAAGAAGAAGAAGTAAGTGTGAGGGTGTGTGTGGTGGACCCTAAGTCGAGTTGGGCCCCAAGAGAATCGACCCTTCAACACCCTATCCCTTCCCAAAAAGGGAAACTCTCCACCACCGCCACCCCCAAAAATCGTCCGTGGGCCATTTAGGTAAGACCCCTCACTCTTTTTCTCTTGAAATCCTTGTATTGAAGAAGAAATGGTATGGATTTCTCTCATGCTTAAATTGTTTTAGGGATTCCGGCCGGCCAACCTCCAAAACCCTCACTTCTAGGTCGTTTCCAAGCCTCCAACAAATTCGAAGGTGCGGACCATTGTTCTTAGGTGGCCTAGCACCAATTGTAGTACTAGCAATTGTAGGTTCTTGAAATTGTATGGATATGCATAATGGTTCTTCATGATGTTATTTGTTGCTCACATGATTTCGTGTATGAATGATAACATGTTTATGCCTCGTCATTTCTTCCATATATTATTGATTCATGGTGTGTGTGATTTCATTTCTCTTGTGCATATGGCCTGTTAGGATAGAGAAAGTGCTTAACCTCCTCACACACACACACAATACACATGCACTTTAATTCATGAATGCTTGCTAGGAATATTTGATTTATTTGACTCAGATGCATGAGATACGATGTTGATATACTAGTTGATAGCTCGTTAGGATCACCCTCACACCTTTGGGTTGGTCTGGAATATGACAAGAGAGGGTAGTCGCATCGGTAGGGCTATGTTAGGGATAGACTCGTGAATTTGGGCGGGTGTGTTCGGGTGGCTGTAGTTCGACTACATGGGTCTCTTGTACCCAAGGTCACTTGTCTCACGCTCGCTCGGCTCATGCGGTCTAGCCTACTATCTGACTAACCCTGTTTGTTAACCCTGTGTGCTCACATATGTATGGAACCTGAACCACCCTACAACCGTTGTAGCCCATCGAAAATTCACTTAAAGTGGGTCCATAGTCTCATGAGCCGGGCATGGTGGAATGGGACACTGCGTCCGAGCTGTCGGCCTACCGCTGGGGTACCGCGCCTCCCCGTAGTAACCGCGAGCGATCCCTTTCCTATCGGCACTCCTCATGTGCTTGGAGTCTGGAATGAGGACCCCGACGGGATCATGGACCGCGGGGACTCGGCCTCACGCGTTGATGAGGCCTTGGCCTCGCAATCAGCTTAGGACATTGATACGTAGGGTGAATCAGAATTCCCAACCTGCTGGATGAACGAACTTAACTAATAACTCGGCTAACACGATCGCATTGCATCGCACTAGTTAGGGTGGCGACTCGGAAGTCAAGGTTACACTGAGGGAGTGTTGACATATGCGATCGTAGATGTAGTCGCTTGAAGGAGTGTTGTGGCGAGGGCATGCATCATATCATCGCATTTCATGCACATTTAATAAGAGTTATAGGTGTTGCTGATTATCCGCTTTTCATTAAATTCCTATTATAATTGATGCTTGTTACAACTTAAGATTAATAGTTCATACTGAGTTGATCACTCACTCCCACTCTGGAATGGTGTTTTAAAACACCAACCAGACGCTTCCATAGATGCAGGTGGCGATGATCAGGAGGAGCCTGGCAATGCGGATCTGGATGAGGAGGAGGAGTACTCCTACTTTCAGTTGATGGGGAGAGCTGCGTCGGATCCGTAGATGAGTCGATGGACTGCTGAGCTGAGAGCTCAGCCCTATTCTTTTGGACACGATATTATTTTTTATGATTTTGTTGGGTGACGCCATATGCGATCCCTTATTCTTTTGGTCATGTATATATATACATATATTGGATCTCTTTATTTCAGTGGTCTTGTAGGATTATGCTTCATGTTCCAGGAAACTCCAGACTGCGCAACTAAACCGGATTAAATACATATCAATGAAAACGGTGATAAGTGACACTCGGGAACTCGGGAGTGAGCGTGTGCACGACCCCCGATTTCTAGGGTGTTACACATGCATACACCATTTATCTCATCATTAAAAAAATCAATCATCGTAACTTAAAGAATCATTAAACCTAGGTGCTTCTCTTCTAGCTTGGGCTAGAGGGAACTAGAAAAACATAACTAAATGACAAATAGAAAGTAACAAGAGAGCAAGAAAAAATTAATAAAGATCTAAAAACTTGTAAAGAAAAATAATTTCTAAAACTATGAAACTTGAGAGCTCCTTAAAAAAAAATTAAATAAATAAATAAATAAATAAACCTAGATATCCCTAAAAGTCTTAGGAAACCCATATTTATAAGCTAGTTTCCATAAAATTGTAAAACTGCCTCAAATTTATGCAGTCCACACAGAATTTACGTAACTTTAGGCTAGCCTAAGCAGAGCTTCGAATAGCTGACTGACACTCGGGCTAGCCGAACTCTTACAAATTCCAGAAGAACATGTTGTTGAATTTTCAGCCGAACTTTCTCGAGCTGGCCGAATTCTTAGGCTAGCCAAACCAACACTCGGGCTAGCTGATCAACACTTCAAATCTTGGATTCTCTTCATTCCTCACTTGGTTACCTTAGATCTTTGACATGTGACTTCTTCAATCTTTGTCTTCAAAGGTCCATTCTTTGCCTTGGTGATTCTTGAGCATCAAATCCATGCTTTTAACATTCTTTTCAATCTAAGCTCTTAAACTCACCTTGTAACACAAACATGTATAAAATATACCATTAAGCATTATCATATTCATAAAACCAAGATATAAATGAGGGAAAATATGCAATATTTGAGTCTCAACACCTGCATAGTCCGGTTAACACTCACATATGATTATAATTAAAGTAGCTTTAAATCAGCGGTATCCAAAGTTAAGCAAATGCAACTAAACTAAAAAATAGATGGCTAATATTCAAAATATACAATTTTAAAACTGGTGTCCGCCTAAATGAAGATTATATAAGTCATAATATACATACCCAAAATTATTAAAGTATAAAGTTTTCAGTTTTAGCCCAATCCTCCAAAACATAACGGCGGTGGTGTAAGCCAATTTAAACCTACCCGTCTGAGATCTCAATAATACCTGCATCGACAATATTACCCAATTGGTGTTTTAAAACATCGTCTCAGGTAGGAGTGAGTAGCTAACTCAGTGGTTTCATTAGTTATAAGTTACACATATTATCGAATCAATCAACGCAAGTACTGATAAAGCGGGTAAACAATAACTTCCTAAATACTCTTGTTAAATATACGAACGAGATTGTAAAATGATGCATGCGTCACACAATCCAACACTCCCTCACTAGTAACTTCAACACCTATTTCACAAATGGTAATACTCCCTCATCACGCGATTTCAATGCCAAATTGCAATAATCTAATCCAGTGCAATGCGATTAACATGTATAATTAGCTGAGTGATTATTAATCACAATTCATATAATAGATTGGCGAAGCTAATATACTGCCATTATATCACGAGTCTCTACCTGGATCACAAGGCTCGATGCGGCTCTTCACCTGTGTCCCTTGATCTATTTTAAGGGTCATTACCCAAGGACAACACAAATATTGTAAGGGTTATCACCCAAACACAAATGTGGTGAAGTCATTATATCAATTTCATTTATAATATGGTAGGCTCATAGCCTTCATAAGTGTTCAATGGTCACCACGGGGAGGCTCGTCACCCAATTTATATCAATATGGACGGCTCATCACCCTATTTTTTTTTACTAATATGGCTGGCACGTCACCCAAGTGGAGACCGACAGCTCGGATACGGTGTCCCATACCATCATGCTCGGCTCCTGAGTCCTTGTTGGATCGTATCGCTAACAATTATAAGTATGCTCATTCAATGGAAATATGGGTATCCTAAATTTAATTGGTCGTTGTCATACATGATAAACATACACGATCAGTTGGCCGTTAGAATAATTTGATTGACCTAGGAGAACCTCGGCGTAACCGGCAATTGATGCAAGCACCCCGCGTAGTCCAGCTATTGTTGGTCATCCGTGTTTGACCCGAGTTAATCAAAAAAGCCTAGGGTGACTGACCTAACTCGGGCCACCACCCTTAGTTCTGTGATTTGCCAATTAACCCAACATCGTAAGCATTTATAAATATCGATTAAAGACTAACTATCTGTCAGACAATCACAATGAAATTTAGCATGAACCCCAAATCTAGCAAATTATTCATTCATGCATTTCATCAAACATGTAAATATTAATAAGCAAGAATTAACATGATATGTAATTAAAATCAAAATATAAATATGTTATCATGCATCAACTAATTCACAATAAGGAATCATTAACTTAGACTCCTAAATGGTTGATAAATGACAACTTAGGAATAATTGTCCGCACCTTTACAATGATTCGCGTGACTTAGCACTTCTAGGGTTAGAGTTTTAGGAAAAATCATCAAAAATATCTAAATAAGCATATAAGCTCGTAAGATTTAGGGTAAACAACTATTTAAACCCTAGATTATATGTGTAATTTAACACTTACCTCCAATCATCGCCGAGAAGACTCCGATGAAAGATCTAGTTGCGGTTAGATCGCTAATAGAATGGGAGAAGAACAAGGATGTGGGTCTAGTTTAGTCTGGCTTAGCAGAGACATCCCATTTTTGGGTATTCTCTGCTAACATGTCTAGAAAATCCCAAGCCTCATTATGATCTTTGTCAAGGAAAGTTCCACCACACATCATCTCTATGAACTGGTGGGTATCCATGGTGAGCCCCTTTCAGAACGAATCAATCAAGTGTCATGGATCATAACCATGATGAGGGCAAGTGAGTAGAAGGTCTTTGAAGCGCTCCCAAGCTCAAAAAAACAGTTCATTCCCCTTTTGGGAGAATGACATGATTTCCTATTTCAGTGCATTTGTTTTGTGCTCGGGAAAGAATTTTTTTAAAAACTCTCTACTTAAAGCTTGTCATGTAGTGATAGTATGAGGTCTTAGAGAGTTGAGCCATGCTGGCCCGGTCCTTTAGAGAAAATGGGAATAACCTAAGTTTGAGTGCATCCCCATTGTCATTGTTCACTTTTATTATTGCAATCACTTCCTCAAAGTCCTTAAGGTGCAAGTAAGGGCTTTCAGAATCCAAGCCATGAAATTTAGGAATCAATTGAATCACACCGGGTTTAAAATCAATGTTCCCTGTGTGAGCAGGGAACACAATGCAAGATGGTAAAGTTGATCTCTCATGGTGTAGATGTTCACATAAAGTCCGTGGTTGGTTTAACACATTCTTACGAACTTCATTCCCATCCTCAAGAGGAGGATTGCGTTTGATTTTCTCTATTTTGAATTATAGTTGGATCTGACATATTTAGATTTGCATTTAGATTATCAACTGGGTCTGCCATCGAATCCAAGTGGTGTTGACTGCCTTTCTGAAATGAATTATTAAGGCCCGGGATTAGTCCACCTTGGGAGGAGAGTCGATTGTTTTGATCTCTACTCTAACGGGACATAAACCATCTACACCACATAAAAAATTCAAAACCACAACTTCAAATTGCAAGTATAATACTTAGAGTGAAAATAAAAACTTTCCAACAACCCAGGCGGCAGAGCCGGTCAATGAGGGTTCAAACTACAAAGCAAAATAAATAAAAGAAAGTAAAACTAATACAGAAATTAAACTATATTAATCTGAAAAATAAATTCAGCGAATGATCTTTATGATCAAACAACAATTGTATGACAACCACTAGCACCCGGGTGATAAAATCCCAAACAGGAGCAACCTTATGTCACAGTTAGTGCTTGAAAGACTCAACTGAATTTACTTTCAAAGTAAAACAACTATTCTACCAAGCAATTAGAAAAAAAAAAAAAAATCTATTTTAGAAGGCAGTGAGATCCAAAGCAGCAGAGCCGATCAAGAGAGAAGAAAAATCTTCACCCCAAAGGTTTAATAAGAAAAACAGAAAATTACAAAAATTTTGGAGGGATTAGAAAAGAACTTACCTTAGCGATCTTGCGCAAATCCAATCTTCTCACCGTCTCCCCGGCAACGGCGCCAAAAACTTGTTGTTTTCCTCCAAGTGTAGAGGTTAACAAGTAGTATCCTATGAGCACATGGTCGATCCCACATGGAGATGGATTAAGAGAAGAGAAAATCAAACGTAAAACTAAGTAATGGAAACAGACCTATGAAAATTCTAACTAAACGGATGCAATGATTTTGAGAGTATGACTTTGAAACGGAATTCAATTAAATTAAAAACACCCAAGCTTCAAAGTTCCACACATAATCATGATGACTTTGATAACACAATTAGGATCCTAGCACTATGATCAGCCTAATCAAAAAATAAAACAGTTGAATTATTTTAGTAAATGACATAAGAGATTAGAGAATCATGGATTAGCACCATTAAAATATACCATCAAGCGCCAATGATTATAAGCATTCAATATTCATGAGATAATGAATCAAATAATATAAGAGGTTAAGAATATCTCTCATCTAAGAAATCTTATTGATCTAAGTTAAGCCTAAGCATCCACCATATAGATCTCACATGATGTATCAAAAACCTAAAACCTAGATAATTGATAACATGTATACACCATTCATCTCATCATTTAAAACAGTCAATCATCACAAGTAATTAAGGATCATTAAGCCCATGTGCTTCCCTTCTAGCTTGGGCCAGAGGGAACTAGAAAACATAATCAAATTGGAAATAGAAAGCAAGTAGAAAATATTTAACATAATTAGAACTTGAATATAAACAAATTAAAATACTCAATATTTTTTTAAGCGAATCTGAATTTTACGTCATTCTTTTCCCAAAAGTGTGTGTGTGTGTGTGTGTGTGTGTGTGTGTGTGTGTGTGTGTGTGTGTATAAATACTAAGGATCTCAAAAACTTGTAAATTTTTTTTTCTAAAAGCATGAAACTTGAAAGCCCCCCATTCAATGGTCGTGCCCTATTCTCTTTATAGGCTACTGGAGGATCTCCTAAATAATAAGATTGATTTCCGTTTATGTAACAATTGGCCTTCACATGTTTTGGTCGTACAAGAGCAAGTGTGGATCACACCTTGACGCATATGTAATATCCATGCCATCCATTCGATACCCCAGATCATTTTAGACGTTGGATCTAAACAGGAGGAGAATCGAAAACCCAGTGGGCCAACCACAGTGGAAGATGTCTACCATTAAAACTTTTCCCGCAGAACCGCCCTGTATGTGGTTGCGTATTTCACGCACCAACCACTTAGCTGGTTAGGTCATCAAGCATCCTACCTTTGGAAAGTCGCACAACATGTGCGTGGGCCCCACATGATATAGTTCTCAAGACCTAATCCTTTTATTGGATTCCTAGCATCGTCTTTACCCAAATGGACTGTTGACTTGTCCAAACAATGTCCACCGATCCTAGACTTTAATCAAAACTGCATGTAATTTTCTTGATCTGAATTTCTTCAAACTTCATATTATACTTCTTATCAGCATTGCTTTCAATATGGGCGGTTCTGATCAACAAACTTGGCCCCCAAATGCTTAATATGAAATGACCAAAATTGACTTGAAATCCAATATGTTTTTTTTTCTTCACATACTTATGACATATTTGGAAATTTGTCAAATCTCACCTGTACACATCCCCAAAGCTTTGGTTCTTCATACCTTTCACCAATCTGGACCCTCCATCATCTTCAATACACCCAGATCCATAGCTCAAGTGGTAGACTGAGTGAAAGATACCTCGTTTCAACACCGAGGTCTTGGTATGGATTCCCTAGAGGGGGGTAGCTAACAGTGAAGTGTGAATTGATAGTGGGTGTACTAACAAGATAACTGCAAAAATAAATAAATAATCTTCAATACACTATTTGAGTTTTACAAAGTTCGTCTCATTACCTGGTTTTGCACGTAGCACGCCTTATGACTCCCTAATCTTTGATACTCGCAATCTGACCATTTGGCTCATTTCCTTATGTCTCAGCTTTCTAATCAAATGATCTGAACCGTCAACTCTTCTTACAGCTATTCTTCCATCATCCATTGCTCAATCTGCAACATAAAATCACTTAATTAGCACACAAAACATGAAAAACATACAATGAATGGATGTATTGATTCTGATCTTATTCCGATGATTTTCTAACACTTATTTTGCTAATATGATGCTAATTGGGAGTCTAAACATGTAATATTTACGACTTAACAATTAGCGAAGCCAAAATACCACAATTATATCATAAGTCAATACGCAGGAAACACGTAACTCGTCACCAGTGTCCTCTACTCCATTCAGGGTTCGTCACCCTATATCTTTAATCATCAATTCATATGTATGACATTCGCTAAAGATATAAATTAATACATAAATGGGTCACACTCAAGATATATATATATATATATATATATCTATATATATATATATATATATATATATATATATATATATATATATATAATGATTGTAGGTTTGTCACCTCCATCGGTGCTCAAGACTCTTGATAAGATTACCAAATCATTACAGGTTAAAGACAACACAAATACATGAAATTATGTGGAATAGTCTACCATGGCACACAAAAGCTTGGTGGAGCTAAGGAATGAATGGTTATGTCCTATAGGGGTGATTAGGTCCAATACAAATTTATCCCAATTAAAATATAAATTGCCTAATTAAACTATTATGCCAATTAAACTAATTAAGGAAATTAACACTAAGGCTTCCAAGCCAATCATGGGTCTAATTACATAGACTACAATAGATATGTCAATCAAATAACTAATTTATAAGAGATAGTGAGCTTATGTGTGCTTTACAAGTTAGGTACCTAACATACAATCCAATTCAAGCATTCAAATGATTTAACTAAACAAACACATAAGAAAGAATAGAATGTATGCAATTCACAATTGCAAACACTAACATGTACAGTGGTTCAGTTTTCCTACTCCACTCTCGGCGGACGCACTCTCCTTGAGTGTACCTGTATTCACTAGCGCTCTAGTGTGCCTTCATTACTGTAAGAGCCCCTTTTGAAACTTTCAGGACACCATCATAATTGACAAACTTATAACCAATTGCATCTAGAGCTCTCAGAGAGATTAGATTCTTCTTCAAGTCCGAAACATGCCTCACATATGTTAGAGTACGCTCCATCCCATCAAACATCCCTAATACGAACCGAAATAATTCTAATAATCTTGCAGGCATGATCATTGTCATAAGAACCAACTCACCATTATACTCACTATATGTTGTAAACCAACTCCGATGTGGACACATATTGTACGATGCCCTTGTATCCAAGATTAATTCCTGATAGAAATTCTCGATTTTGGTCACCAACAATACATCACAACCATTCGAGCCTTCACTAGATTCAACTGAGTTATCTTCCTTCAACGAATCGTTTGACTTCTCATCCTTTCGGATTTTGAGAATTTAACAGTTCTTTTTTAAATGTCTTATCCTCTGACAATTCCAACACTTCAACTTTCCTTTACCTATTGACTTAGATGTAGATCGCAATTTTTCCTTCTCTCGATCAGATAGTCTTTCTCGAGCAAATAATGCATCCGTAGAGGTACCTTCATCACCGCTTTGCTATCGTAATTGCTTCGACTAAATGGCTACAACAATGGCAAAGTATCTTTATTTTGAAAAAATTATCAATCAGATACTCGAACAACTTAGGGAAAGATGTCAATAAAATTAGGGTTTTATCTTCCTCCTCTATCTTCATCTCAGCACTTGTCAACTTACGGACCAGTTTTTCGAACATGCTAATATGTTCAGACAGATCCGACCCTTCGACCATTTTCATAGTATAAAATTGCCTCTTTAGAAATATACGATTTGTGTAACGCCCTAAAAATCGGGGGTCGAGTACGACCCCAATTCCCAAGTTCCAACGCATCACTTATGCAACATAGAAAATGATGATTTAATGTTGTCCGTATTAGCACATTAAACATGAATGAGATTAAGCTAAATTAGCATATCATACTACAGAGACAATTAAATTATGCAAGCGGGAGACTGTGATAAGTATATAAAGCATATAAGTGGTAAGTCCCCAGAGTATCAACATGTCGCCAGGTTAAATAAATTATATGTATAGTTCCCGAAGTTTCAAAATGATAAAGTGTAATGTCCGCTAATCCATATCTCTGTAGTCTCGTTGGCACAACTCCAGGTCTATATAGACCTGCCAGAGAGTTGCATGTAGGAGAACTCCTCCTCATCATCATAAAAGTCAGGCTCCATCTTGTGAGCCTCGTCATCACCTGAAATTATAACAAAGTCTGGTTGGTGTTTTAAAACACCGTCCCAGAGTGAGAGTGAGTGATCAACTCAGTGGAGTTATAAGGTAAAGGTTAACATGTTATCAATTCAGTCAAGCAGTAATGATAAAGCAATACAACAAGCATTCCTAGGTAATCTGGTTAATGCAAGGATGATATGAGTTAATGATGCATGCCCTCGCCTACACTCCCTCTGCGACATTATCTCACGATCGCGGCATGCACCCCTTCCTCTGTGCTCAACTCCGATGCCAAAGACACATGCAAATGTGGTGCATGTGCATGATTAGCCAAGTTCTTAATTGGACTCATTCATAAAGTAAGTTTAGGAAGCTAAGGTACCTCCTTTTATATCTTGACCTTACAATGATCCGTCTAGGGTCGTCAATCCTATTTAGTCACATACGATAGGCAAGTTATAGGGCAACGTCACCCCTGATTTAAAAGCAGTGGACAGGCAAGTTCAGGTCACTATGAAGAGGCTCGTCACCTCAGCGTAGGCCTTAGTTTATACTCGAGGTTACTACCACCAACTGACAGTCTATTTTCGAAGGCTCGTCACCAACCCGACTAGGGACCACAGCCAGGCTGCGACGGGGTAGGCTTATTTTGTACTCGAGGTCACTTCACTAATGCCCTACCAACTGGTAGTTTATTTTCGAAGACTCGTCACCAACCCGACTAAGGATAACAGACAGGTTGCACCAGTGTAGGCCGACAGCTCAAATACAGTGTCCTATACCACCGTATTCGGCTCACGAGTCTGGATTGTTCACTGGTCACTACGGGGAAACTCGTCGCCCCAGCGTATACCGACAACTCGACCACGGTATCCCAACCACCATGCCCGGCTCATAAGTCTTAGCGGATCGTGGTACCATGGTTAAAACGGGTCTTTACATTAGTAAGGGGTACCTTAGGTTCAAGTAGTAGTGTCCATACATGGTAAACACACAATAGACCCATCGGTTTATTAGACGAGTTCAGTTGGTTTGAGCGTACGCTGAATTAATCGATAATGTACCGCTGTCGACAATCATCGTACGACTCGGATTCACCGAACGCATCAATCGTGAATTAACTAATTCGGCCACTCAAATAGGAATTGTTACCGATTGCCTGGACTACATAGTAGTCCCAATCAAATTTAAATGCAGCATATGGAGACATGTGATAATCATATAGGCATTTAACAAACATTTCCAAACATGAATCTCATTCGAGCATTTCATCGAACACATTACACATATTGCCATATATTGCATTTCATCCATAGATTGCGTAATCGAAATTTAGGTTACATGAAGGAAACTATACAAATAGATAAGGTAGTTGAGAATTCTATCTCAACACCCTTATTAAATACAGTTCATCAAACAATATCTCATTCAGACATTTTATCAACAACATAGGACATGTTATTATACATATGCATTTTATACATAAACCACATAGTTGAAATTAAGACTACATTGAGGAAAATTATATATCTAGATAAGGTAGCTAAGAATCCTATCTCAACGCCCTAAATAAATACAATTCATCGGACAATTTCTCATTCAAACATTTTATCAAACACTTAGACTACACAGTACTTTAAACATATACTAAATTAGTTACGACATATATTATGGCAAATCCTTTCACAAAGGAGTTGTCATGCACACAACAAACGTGGATTCTAGATTAATAGTAATGAGAAGCACAAATCACAATCTCATGTTCATTCAGATATTTCAACCAACACATAGAATGCATATTTGTTCAACATAGTTCATACATATGTAATACCTGGAAAACGCCGTAACTAAGATCATATGGCAGCAATCAAGTCAGACATAAATCATTAGCTGACATTGAAAGCCTTAAAAACCATAACCTAAACGTTTATAGTCCGCACCTTTTGTCGGTTTGCTCGTTACGAACTCGGTTCGTACACTAAGTCACCGTCTATAGCACAATGGCCACCTAAATCATGAAATAGGTTAGCTATTCACTGATTCCTCTATTTAGATTTTAAAACAAGATTAGGGTTATGATGATTTTTTACCCACATCGAAGTTGGATTCGACGGTATAGCTAGACGTGGAGACGATTCAACACGTGGAGGAGCAGGAAGGAACCACAGCAGCAAACTCTAAGGACCTCCTTCGATCTCCACTCATTTCTCCCCTTTTCTCTCTTCTCCCTCCTAGGGTTTGGAAAAAATCGTATGGAATAGAAATGGGGTGGGTTTAGGCTCTTATATAGGCCCAAAACTGATGAAAATGGCCCCACGGCCATAGTATACTTAGGTTATATTCAAACGGTGACCATTTTGGTCCAACGGAGCACTTGGAGGCCCCTTTTCTCATACAGTCGGGGGAAGTTCCCTGACATTGGATCTAGGTCAGGCTAAGTTTTCGGTCCGATAGGATTTACGGATGAACCGCGGAGGACCAGTTTCAGTTCAACGGTCACCGCCACTCGACCAGGGCCACAAGTACACTGACCTGTGTTGGAAAATTTTCCTGATCCGAGGGTATAGTTAGGTCAGATTCTGACGGTTTGGAACCTTGAATTTGGCCTGCAAGCGAATGGTCAAAATCGCTTAAGTTTTAGTTCATTTTCTAAAGATATTCGCGTTTCTCACACACTTAGCTCCGGGCCAAGTGTGACATTTCTGGACACTATCTAGATTTGTTCTGAGATGGTTATCAAGCCCAGTAAGGCGGTCATAACCATATAGTTTCGTGGTAATCGGATTTCGACGAGCGGTCCAGGTCCGATACAGAGTTTCAAGTGCTCCCGAGAGCAACTGGGTTAGAGATTGATCCTAGGTTTCTAAGTAACTAGCGTGTTAGCGGTTCTACTTGTTTTGAATCTTGCAGTTCATATTTAAATTAGTTTAAGCTAATCTACCGATGATTTAGTTTAACACTTAATTAATTTTCATTTAATTCCTAAAGGATTTAGTCTTGAGTGATATCTACCTGAGGTGGTACTCGGGTCTTTGTACGGATTTTTCCGGGACGTTACAATTTGTGAGAGATTTTGTCATATAAATACTCTCCAACTTCGCTCATTAACTTACAATAGTCATCCCATCTATGACATTGTAAATGACTTCATTGGCCAAGCATAATTGAATTGTATTAATTTCCCTTTGATCAAATTCATCCCAATCTTTTTCCTTATAGATTCCAGATGATGCACTTTTATAAGGAGTACATAATGCAACCCTTATCGAACTAGGATGACTTTCATCTTTAATCTTCATAGTTCAAAGTTATTTTACACATGAATTCTCTGTCTCAAACTTCACATTGATCCCCTTGTCGCCATATCTCAAATCTAAATTAACAAACCAACCTCACTCTGATACCACTTATTGAAGATCTGGCCCTATGGAAGAATCTTAATCTGGATTAAAACAAATAATAGAAAATAAAAATCCAAACAAACATATAGAGAACACACGATTTTACGTAGAAAGCACTCGCGGAAAAAAATCATGACACAAAGCGACATTTAATCTACTATTCAAAGAAGATCACAGGGATGGAGAGAACTTACAGCCAAACTCTAACGATCTCTCTTGAAGACTAAAAAAAAATAAAAATAAAAATAAATAAAATCGTAACTCACTCTAAACTCCAACATCACTAATCCTAAAAGCCACACTTCACACAAGAAAAATGTTAAAAATAGCCCTCCTAGGGTTCACCACACTTGGGCCTTCTTACCATATGAAACATGAGTCATATGGGCTCAAAAAAGTGATATACCTAATAATAATTTGTGTCACAATTTAACAAATATTAGCTTGATCCAAAATTGACGCAGGGATGAACGTGATGAGGTCGATCACCGTCTTCCTCAAGAGGATAACTACTCTGAATCCACGGAGCTTCTCTGGACTCCTCACAAAGACTTCTCGAATCCACGAGAAAAGAAAGCGGAAATAGAAATAAATTCTAATAAATTCGAAATTGATTAATTAAATCTAATAAATAAGTTCACGACCCTTTAAATAGGAATACGAGCAATGGGAGAGAAATCAAAAGCAAACTACAACTAAAACTCCTAGAATTCGCGACTTACTATAAATAGTAAACTTATTATTTATAGACGGTCGTGATGTCTACTAGTGCGCAAGGTTTTTGGCTAAAAAATAGTAAGTGTCTATTTGGCTTCACCAAACCGTTCTTCTAATTATTCTAAGCTCCTTTCACGTTGGGCGCAACTCCTAAGCCCGACGGATGAAGAGTTATAATCAAAACTAAAACTTACTATTTATAGTAAAAACGAAATTAAAACAGGAAACGACCGTCGATCCAGGGGTATTTCGCAAATCCGGCTTGCGCAACCCGGCATAGCATGGTTGGTTGGCTAAAGTAGCTCGTTCTACCCCAAAATCATAACTCATTCCGGATTGTGAGATACGCCCGATCTAAGGTCCGACGGTCCGGTTCACTTCTGTCGTCGACCGGCCCTTTTTTGATCCATCTTGGCCATGAAACTGTCCGCGACCCGATCTACATTAATAACTTATGTCCCCTAAGAAGTTTTAAATGGTAGGTGTTCAATCTCCACTTCTTTTTGTGGTGTGGCCCACTTGAGGTTTTAATCTTCTTCATTGCTGGGCTCATGCGCTAAAATTATATTGAAAAATGGATGGAAAGTATGTATACAACCCATACACATACATCATGGTGAGCCCACATACACGCACTTTATCATGATTACAAGTAATCCAATGGCTGAAGTACCCCATTACCGGCCATTTATCCAATCAAGATAAAAAGATAATAATTACTTTTTTACTTCACGTTACCATTGTAAATGGTAATCCAAACAACAGGGCCTGGTAATTTTGGACAGACTTTTGTACTCACACTGCCCCATGAATTTAATTGTATACTGACCCACTAATTTCCGTATTAGGTCCATGACTCATCTTGTCAACAGACAGAAGTCAGTGGTCAGCTTAAAAATTACTACAGTCTTCAAGTCAACCAACAAATTAAATTTTTAGAATTTGAAATATGGAATGAGCCAAGCTATGGGTTACTGGTCCACACCATCGACCTGGACCACCTGCATGGACCAACGGTTGCACCCATTTCTTTCTCAAGCACCTATTGTAGACAATTGTGAAGGGTCACTCTCGGTGGTCCTTCGGTCTAAAGGTCCGTGGCTTGTTTGAAATTTCAGCTAGTCAACTTAATTAATTTTATTATTCTTTTTTACTTAGGCAACTAAAAGCTTTGCTCATGAGTATGGGTCAGTCCCAAATCAGCAAGACTAATTGAGTTAGCTTGTTGAGTCAGTTGACTTAACACAATGACTCGGTGACTCGAGTGAGCCACTCACTTGGTTATACTATTCTACCTAATTAATTTGGTAATACTATTCTTTTTTATATATATTATTATTATTATTAAAGGGAATTTTACAAAAAATTATCTAATTAATATAGAATTTACATTCCGGTACCTTTTTTTTTTCAGGAAGCTACCTCAGTTTTCAATAAGCCACCTCATTAAACAAAGTAATTTATTAAAGTACCTTCCCTTAGATTTTTTTACGAAGGCTAGGTGGGTCATGCTAGGTAAGTGGCTCGGGTGGGTTCCACATAATGTTTACATGAAATCCGCCCCCGACCATTACATGTCTACCGCCTGGTAGGTCTAGGTACCAAAACTCAACTCCATTCGTGATGCAACACTCACCCTCTAATTATTTCCCTATTGCCCACTTGAATGACAAAGGACTAATTTTTGGAGTTCACAGCTAAATTACGGTAAACATCTAACCATTAGATGAATTTCATATAATAATCATGATTGGCTCTATAAAAAATAAGGGTGGACATCTTTCTCCCAGTTACTTCCTTTAGCGTGGTTCATCAACTTGATGTCTTTTACCTAGACCCAATGTGTGATTGCACATCGAATGGTCAAAGTGGATTTTAGATACGCATCACAATAAGCCCCTAAAAGATCTAGGGCAATGGGTCCTTACTTTTGCGCCGGTGGTAGACTCCCAGGAGTTTCAACACCTGGTCAAGGGTTCGAATACCCATAGGTGGTGAAATCCAACTACGGTGTGAGTGTGTGGAGTATGTGTGAGGTTTTGAGAAAAAAAAAAAAAAAAAAAAAAAAAAAAAAAAAAAAAAAAAGACTAGGAAATGTGACTCTCCCAACTGACTGACAGTGAAAAAACATATATTTCTAATGACATATTAAGAAAGGAATTTCACCTATGCTCTATTTTTCACTGAGTCCTTCGTGATGTGTATTTGAGATCCATTCCAACCATTAGATGTATAATCCAATGTTAGGACCGACTCAAAAAATTAAGCAAACCCATGAATTAAATAGCCAAACCAAAGAAAGTAAGTTGAGAGAGAGGGTGGTTGAAACTGCTTCCTTTAGTTTGGCTTATTTCCAATTTAAAATATAAGTTCAATTTTCAAATCTATATTGTGTGTAGAGTATTTTCATTTTAAATATAGTTTTTGAAAGTGTCCTTGCAATTGCTCTTGTGAATGGAAGATTATTTATATTTCAATTGCATTGATATATTAAGGTCTTTTCATACGTGAGCAACCCATCATTAAGAAAAAACTTCACCAAATGAATATCGTCGACGTTAAATCCACCGTGAGTCGATCTTCTCATATCTTCATCGTATATAGTCATATATTGATCACATTTAATGTATTTGCATATCTTAATGCTTATAGCCACGTTGTTCAGTTTGAATCGAGCCATGCAATTGATTCGTGATCTGAGTTGAGTTTTCACCCAACACATAAGCATTGTAGATGGCCGAACCATGGCCCCTTTTCCAATGGCCATCATATCATGAGATACCGGACCATGCAACATTTTCCCATTTCATCTGGGCCATCAATCCTCTGGAATTGTCTCTAGTCCCAAAAACACCACCAAGGACAGCATCCAAGAATCCATCACACCCGTCCCTAGTTGCCCCGTGTTGAGACAGACAGGATCGGTCTTGAGACGATGTGTCAGTGATCCCTGACCGTTGGTTTTTTTGGGGCCTGCCATGGATGGATGCCCCCAATATATCCTTAGGGGGTCAATCCTAACCATTCGATTCTGGCCCCATAATAGATGGTCAATATACAAATAAAAGAGGGTCCAAATTAAACCGCAGAAAGAGCCAAAATGATGGGCTAGTGTTAGTGCTATTATATGATACCTCTTTGATTGTCAATTTGTGTGTCAAAACCTTGGTATGTTCTATGTGTGTGTTCTATGTTTAAGACAACCATGGACTCTTCAAGCGGCTTCAAGATATAAAGAAGAAGATATAAAGAAGAAGATATAAAGAAGAAGATACAAAGAAGTCACGGCATTCTTTATTGGTTATTCAAGTTCAAGATAAATGTTGGTGTCAAGTGTTGGACGACTCTGACTTCAGGTTCAAGTGGTTGGACGACTCGTACTTCAGGCTTTAAGTACTAAAAGATTTATCATTCGTTGAATGAAGTAGAGTTCAATGTCCATACTTCATTATTCAGGTTTGATAGACCATAGTCACTGACCTTAGGGTAGGTCACTTTGGATACATTATCCAAATGTATTTTAAACTGTGTTTGAGCTGCTCTTAGACTAGTCCTGGTTCTGGTTCGACCAGTCCTAGCACTGGCTCGACCTGTCTAAGAATTTCCTAGACCAGTCTTGGAATTGTTCAAATTTATCGGATTTCCTGGTTCGCTCACGACCAGTCTTGAAGTCTGCACGACCGGTCGTGGAACGGCCTCGACTCGAAGCTCGACCAGTCGTGGAGCCTCGGCTCAAACTCCAGCGACTAAATTCATGTGTGCTCGACCAGTCGAGAAGGGGTCTCGACCGGTCGTGGAGGACCTTCGACCAGTCGTGGACTGCCTACGACCAGTCGTACATCGGTTTTCCTGAATCCGCGCAGAAATTCAAAAATCTGTTCTTATAAGACCAGTCGTGGGAACTTCTAGACCAGTCGAAGACGAATATCTGTAACTATAAATAGCACACGAATTTCAGAGTTTATTCATTGAAAATTCTATAAAAGCAAGGTTCCACTCTGAGATAAGTCGTGTTTAAATTTAAGCTAATTTGCGCTTCATTCTAATTCCTTTTGTTAGCTTTTATATTTGATTTTATTCTAAATTCCAATCCTATTTGAAAAGGGGAAATCGTGTATTCCTTCTTCTTGGAATTAAAATCAAATAGAGCTAGCCCTTGAGATTTCATTTAAAATCAATTAGAACTTAGAACCTCAATAATTTGAGTATTGGACATTGAACTATCATCTCTACTCTGATCGGTTCTTCGGGGCTACTGCAAAAGGATAAGATCCAGGTATATTTTTTTAATTCCTTTAATTTCTGTTCTGTTTTTTTTTTGAGATTTGCCAGAAAAATCTCTATGTGTATGGTTATCTGAGGAGAGCCAAAAAACTCAGATTGAGGGTTTTTTTTTTTGTGTAAGCCCAAGTGACAAAGACACAATTGTGAAGGTTTTTGGTAAACCTGTGAAAACAGTTTTATTAGAGAACGCTAACATCCCTGTGTGAGGATATTAGGAGTGGAGTAGCATTCTGTGTGGCTGTTTGAGAACAGTTGGTGAACACACAGCCGACCACTATAACTTCTTGTCTGTGGATTGAATGTTTTCTTTTATCATTCAGTTCTATTTTCCTTGTGGATGTGAATGTTGTAACAGTTTGAAATTACAAGCAAGTGGGAATGTTGTGATTTATTTCTACAATTTATTTCCAGCAATTCTTTTTATTGATTCAAGCTTTAAATTCCAAATTGTTCCAGCAAGGTTGCCCTGCCATTTTTATGGTGTATGGTTGTCCCTAGAACAAGACATTTGTAATTCAATTATTCAGTGCAGTTGTATTTGTTTCTTTATTCCTCTTTGATTTGTGTATTTGATACAAAGACATTTCTAGACTAAGGTTGTCCTACCATAAACACTGAGTTTTTGGTGAAAGGTTGTCCTTAGAACAACGTTTGTATCAACCACTCAATTTCAATTGTTTGAGGTTGTTTATTTCATTTCTGCATTACAATTTATTTAATTAGTTCATTGGCTATCATATTTCGTTAATTCCGCTATTATAAGTTTTTATTTGGCATTGTCCTATTCACCCCCCCTCTAGGACATTTAGCTTGGCCATTTCAGCTAGAATCTTCCTCGATGGATGGCCCCACCGATAGTGGGGGCATCAGACCATCAGTCTACACCAAAAAGCATGGGAGCATGATGTGGAAAGATTGGGCTGTAATTTTCTAGTTTTCAGTAGTGGGGGCAACTAGGATCTTAGCCGTCCATATTGTGGGCCCTCTTGTGGATGGCCCATGTACCAGACGTCTGGAAGAAAGACTTTATAAAAAAAAAAAAAACTAGTTCTTCGAGGTTTAGATCGATAAGATGTTTTGCACAATTTAAAAATGGGGGCTGACTCATCCTCACATTTGACACTTATACACGTACAGCTATCAGATATTGGAATAGTGGGCCCACCGTGTACGGACCATATATCTAAAATCACATTATCAAGCAATCTTAATCATCCATTTTATGGCTATCAAAGGGAATCACTTGATATGGCCCACCCGTGCATGAAATCCACGCCGTACATCACGTATAGGACCCCTTCTTGGGCCTTGATCCAAAAATTCGGATGATTAAACACTCGGGGGGGACACCATAAATATTACACCAACAACTCTAAATTCACGTGATATGCCCCACCGAGTTTTCGAATACTTTGATTTTGGGTAATTTTTCATCCTGATGAGGCAAATAAGATGAATGGATGAGATGACATACTGACACAACGGTGGGTTCTACAGAACTGATGGTAAGCGTCATACTACCGCCGTTTCCTCTGGCGTGGCCTACCTGAGTTTTGTACAATCATGATTTTTTGGATTCAATCGTTAGAATGAAGCACCACACCTGATGAACGTGTTGGATCTATTGAAAGTTCCATCCACGTGGGTTTCAGTACCCTAGCTCGGCTTAATACAGTAGGTATATTCCAACCTGTGGGATTTTTGACGCATTGGCCACCCACAGGCGAGATCCGTCATATCAACGGCTCAGATCATTGAATCATGGGCTGCATGATTGTATATAATACCTCGTAAAAATAGAAAAGCAATACGCAGACAAACACGGGTGGGAATACATGGTGGAAGTGCGTGTCCACGACAAAGGGATGGCCCACCGCCGACGAAAAAGAAGGTTCATGAGATCAGCACTCCCACCATTGAGTCGCTTCCAACGGCATATAATCCTACCATTGGACCACCGACAGCCCTGTCCACCTACTCTCCCCACCGACGGTCCACATTTAGTAGTATATATACCAACGTGGGGCCATTTATTCAGTAATCCAGACCATTGATCTGCTGTGTCACAAGTTGATGGACCACGTCTAGAAAAATCCTCACCTAAGATGAGCAATTTCAATTATTATATTGATGTTGGGCAGTGGGATTAGAAGGGATTAGGTGGGATGGGATTCATATGGTCCTGTGCCAATCCACTCTGTTTGGGAAGAATGAAAAAGCTGGAATTAGATTATATGGACTTGCATTGGTCCCGTGCCAATTTTACTCAATTTTAGCAAGTTGTGTAGGTCCCACCATGATGTGTGAGCTATATCCACACCATCCACCCCTTTTTCAAGATTATTTTAGAGCATGGGCCAAAAAATCAGGTAAATCTAAAGCTCAAGTGGACCCTACCATAGAAAGCAACAGGATTGAATACTTACCGTTGAAAACTTCTTTGGGGCCACATAAGTTTTGGATCTACCTCATTTTTAGGCCCATGCCATAAAATGAGGTTACAAAAACAATGAACGGTTTAAATATAAACGTGTTATTCTCATTAATTTCAAATGATGGTGAGTATATCCATTCAATGCACCACTGTATTACCAAGAAAGCATGGAATTAATCTTATCCCATGGCAACAGAGCAGGGCCTAATCCTTTCTAATCCCACCGCCCAAACACCCAGCATTCACTACTATTCAGTTTGTACAAGTGCGGATGGTAGCCCACCCTGACCCTTTGGCCTGGAAATGGAACTAGGCTGTGGCTAGGATACATGTGAGGCTCCCCACCATACACGTGCCATGTGCGTCAAATCAGAACCACTGAAATAGTGGGACCAATGAAAAGTGGTCATTTGCTAAGAACTGGCCAGGATCTTCCAACCAGTGACATTTTTGGGGCATTATAGCAAAAGCTTACCATGAGAGAAACCTCATTAAACAATCACAAACAAGTTAAACAGCCATGAAATCAGGACCAACTCAAACCAACACCATGCAAGCTAGACAGCCCCCACCTCCAACATCATGATTTCTCTTTCTTCTTCCTGAAGATGTTTGATCATTGTCTCCAGCCACTGTTTATCACAAAGCAATGCTGAATTTTCATTATGGTTGTATCAGCCAGTCATCGAATCGCATGAGGGCCCGTTTGCCTTCATCGGCTATCGAATTCAGATTGGTCCCACAACTTCAGCTCAACCATCTGCTTAGCGAATTGGGGTGATAGTGAGAATGGAGAAACTGCAATGAGTAGGGCTCCGGCCCTGCTTTTCCACATCTTCACATCCCCGAAACAGAAGAGAACCGTCGAGGATCATATTCTACAAACCGAAAAACTTACAGTAGGCAATCTTAAAAACAATCGATCAACATTGGAGAGTGATAAATGGGGAACCAATCCATCCCATGTCATAAGAGCCAGTCAGCCCACCTCCACCACCACATGTTTGATCATGTCCAGCCAGTGTCATATCATACCGCACGGCTAAATTTCCTCAAGGGTGCGTCACACCAGCTCGTTTCGCATAACAATGGGCCCATTAGATTGGTTCCACTCCATAACTTCAGCTGAACCACTGCTTCGCGATCTGGGATGACGGAGAAAAGAAAACAAAAACCACATTGAGTAGACTTCCCTTTTCCACATCCCAAATCGATAGAATGGTTCGAGGATGATGTCTGGCAAACCCAAAAATAGAAAATAAAAAAGGCTTACCATGGGCAAATCTTACAAGAATCAGATCAACATTGGGCTGATAAGATCAGTACCCAATCCATCCAACACCCGCCCTCCACCATCACTGAGTTCTCCTACTTGAATGCGTTTGATCAAGTCCAGCTAAAGGTTATATCATACAGCTATGCTAAAATTTTAGTGGGTGCAGTAACAAACCTGGGATCGTCTTGCATAACAATGGCCTGTTTGCTGGCAACCAAATTCAGATTGGTCCCACAACTTCAGCTCAACCATCTCTTAGCATTTGGGTGAATTTACACTGCATTGAATCGGACCAGATGTGCATATATGCCAGAAAACAGGTATGTACAAGGTTCTTCGGATCATATGTACGAGAAATCAGTGGTGTGGGTCGTGGTCCTCTTCATTCTCTCAATGATGGCAGTGGCCTTCCTCCGAGCCCGTGGGGTTCCATTTCGTGTGAGTCCGAGATTGTGCCATTGGTTTCCTCTTCTTCCCTGAGGTCTCGCAACCAGACACGGTCGTTCATACAGATTGAAAAGAGGATGGCGGCCACATTCTCCCGGCTGCCAGACAGGTGCTCTCCCTGAGTATACGCAGAAAGTGGGGCACCCCAAAGTGCCTGCACATCGCATCGGCAGCCTCCTGACTGCTTGACAGCATGGCAAGGATCGCCAGCATCTCGTCTACAAGATATCCGTCCTTGAGTGTCTTCAGAAACTACCTTCACCACGCCACATTAACAGCCCTTGATCTGTTACTTTGCATTGCACATAGGTTGAAGATTGCTGAGGCAGCATCCTTCTTAGCGATTGCATTGCCTTCCTCTAAAAGGCATGCAAGGGCCTCCATCGCATTCAAGTCGCATTCACATATCTTGGCCTTGTTTGAATCAAGGGGCGGATAATGTGAAAAAGGGTTGCGGCTGCAGTGCTCCTACACTCCATGCTTCCGATCCGCACAGCTGCAATGAGCAAAGAGATGGTTTCGGGGTTATCCCCCACAATCTTCTTGTTGTTGTCATCAAGGATAGAGAAATTCAAGATCGTTGCCACGGCATCTTCTTGTACACTGCCACCTCGTTTTGCCATCTTCAGCAGTGATGTCAATAGAGGGATCACTTCTGGGTCCTTCCCAAGCAGGGCACGAACAGAGGTTGACCGCTTAGTCAGCATTCGGAGCTCTTTGATCGCCATTTTCTGTTCAGGCAGGTCCCCGGAAGAGATCTTGCAGAGCAATGTATTGACCTGGGCCCGGGCTCTGGTGTGATTGCTTCATCATGGTGGGCCTTATTGACAGGTGCAGTTCGATCCCCAGCTCAATCCCCTGGTTCTTGCACCACTCCGAGATCATGTTCTGAACCAATAAATTGGGGTAACGAGGCGAATGTGAAAGCACCTCTCGGGTGAGCGGGCATGTCCGGTAACCCTGGCTGAACCATGACTGGATGTATGGTCGGTCGTACGTCTGCAAGTATATACATACAGCATCCATAATCAGCAGTCGAAAATCTCACTTTTGGTAAAGAAATCAGACGATGTTATTGCATATGAAGGGAACTCTGAAGAATCAACACTCCATCGAAAACAGGCATTGAAATTGGAGATGAATTCAATGATTTTTGTTCCTCAACATAAAGAAAATGAGATAAAACTGCTAAATGGCAAACTAAAGAATGCATATAAGAGCATTTTGGATAAAACAATGCGCGAGATAAATACAAAAAAACAAATTAAAACTGCAAACAACAGACTTCAAGAGTCCAAGGAACTGTCTTGCCTGAATCATGAGCATTGGACCAACGGGTCAGATGGACCTGTTTGTCTCACAACCACAATTACTGTCAAAAATCAACCTGTGGATACTTTCTGCTCTGTTTCAGTGCAGCCGCAAATGACAATTTGAGTGAGTTCCTGTCTGTTTTAACAGATTATCTCTCCGACCCGCAATTCAACAGTCATCCAAACACATCTTAAGCCCCTTTTTGGACCCACACATTTGAAAATTCCCGAATTCAAGGCTGTCGAATTCACAGATGAGATGAAAGACAGGACCCTAAAATATATCATCACAATTCTCATTGTCAAATAAAGATGGGAATTCAAATGACATAAGCATTCAGCTCTTGAATTCATCATTGGCAAACAAACAGCCACCCATGAATTCATGAATCAGGTGATTCAAGAATCACCCAATTTGCAAATCTGCAGGTGTCCAAACATTCCTTCAAATAAAAACAACAAACAAGTCATGTTTACAATTCTCCAGTCTTTCTTCAAAATGGTAACAAAATCAAAACTACAATATTCCAAATCCAAATCCAAATCCAATCAAAAACCAACAATCAAACAAGAAAAAAGAAATCACAAACAAAAGCAGTCTGCGCTGCAAATAGAATCAATAACAAACCATCAAAACTCAAATTATACACAATTCTAACCTATTTTTCAGAGAAATGAAATTTTAAAAAATAATAATAATAATAAAATAAATTCTTAAAAAGGACGAATTGCTGCGGGGAAAAAAAAAAGAACGAAAAAAATAGTCTAGAAATCGATGCGAATTGATACAAAACAAAGAATAATTCAAGCAAACTCAAATATTAAAAAGAACAAGAAATTGAAAATTCAAGAATCCCTAGAATCGCAGAAAAAACGCAAAAAAAAACCCCAAAAACCCTAGAATCACCGAAAAACCCAAAACCCCAAAACCTTTTAAAGAAAAAGAAAAGAACCAACCAGTCCGGAGGATAAAATGACAGGATCTTTCATGATCCGCGTCGAGATCGGGCAACGGAAATGCTCGGGAACGGAATCGGAATCGGAATTCTTCGACATGGATCGCTGAGATCGATGGAATTTCGGCAGCGACGGCTGAGATCGACTGAACTTTAAATCCTTCAAAGCCGATAGGACATGGGCCGCTTGATCTAAGGCCTCGATCTGAACATTCTTCTCTCCGCGATTGATTTCACGAGCCGTTGGAGCTCTCTCTTGAGCTCCGTTGCCTTCGCGACTGACGATGGATCGACCTTCTCCGACGAACCGGACTTCGCCATTTCCCCCAAGATTCCGAGGAAAATTACAATTCAGCCCCTGGAAAGAGAAACAAGGAGATTTCTCTTCTTCTCTTCTTCTCTTTCTTTCATCTCTCTCTTAAAAAGGAAAAACGAAGGAGCGGTTTCTCTTCTCTACTCCTCGCTTCTGTTGATTTTTAAAAGAAGGGTGTGAAGGATGAGAGGGATTAGAAATGCTGACGCGATTCACGCAAGGGCATACACACGTGCCACGTGGCATACGTGTAAGAGTTCCGGCCAGTCACTAGGTGGACCCCACTTTAATACGTGCCCATCTGAAAATCAAGCTGGTTCACTTCTTATGTAGGCCACACGTGGACGCTGAATGTACACCGTTGGTTTTGTTATCTCTACAACCATGCGTTTTCTCGGAGTACACGATGTCGTACACCTGGTTAACGAATGGTCCTGATCTTTCAGCCATGGGATGTGGGGCCCACCTGATAATGGACTTCGGTCTATCATACGTGTGATAAGTTGGTATGTGCACCGAATGGCCTCTTCAATTTCTCTTTGCGTGAATCGCGCTACATCATTCCCTATTCAGCGTTCAACCCGAGGGAAGTATATACTGTTTGCTGTGGGGCAGATGTTTCAGTGATCAAAACCGTTGGTATGATGGGACTGACACACCATCCTAGAAATATCTCCAAGATTAGAAGATCCTAGACGTCGAGACTCTGAACTTTTATGGTTAAATCGTCGCCGTTGCAGTGTCTTCTTCCTTAAAGCTCTATCGTTGTCCACCATATGAACGGCTAAGATCTATTGATCTTGTTGATTTTTGTCTTGTCCATCATCCAATATGAGGTCCATCGAATCAACGGTCTGGATCAATTATCAAGGGCACCACTCATATCAATTAAGCAAAATCGAGCAAACTGAATATTGCATTATCCAGCACCATATAAAACCCATTATTGAAAAAAGGAGGGCCATCGAACCTGCCACGAAGCTGAGATTGGTGGGCCCCACAATCCACCTCGATCGCAATCATGGAATCCGTGGCAGGACAGCTGGCGCTACCCTACGGAGGTAACATGCTCCTGCAGGTACCACTACCCTTTTTTTTCTCTTTTTTTTTTTTTTTCTTTTTTTTGTGTCTAATTGCAATTAAAAATAAATTAATAGAGCGGACGTCCCCACGCGTGCAGGAGAATTGACGGCATGTCCCTCTGGATTGAGAAAATTACGCTGGTACCAGTCTCACACGAACAAGATTTCCGGAATTTGGGTAGGTTAACCACACGTTATCTCCAACACCAATATGTACCATTCACGTGGCCCACCCAAAGGAACGGTTCAACCGATCAGAATTCAACCATAGGTGTGAATTGTCACCCTTGCCAATCCATCATGTGGGGACACTGATGAATGGTTGTGATCAGCTCCAGTGGTAGCTTGTATGGTGGCGGTGTAAATAGGTTTGTTAGAAGCTATCCCGACGGATCGCAATAGGATACCTCGGGATTTTCTTTGAATTTGGTTTTTCTTCGATCATCCTCACCGTTTATATGATAAATCAGGCGTGGATAAATGCTAAATAAACGCTCAATATTGTGTTAGTCAGTCCAACTCTTCTTCGCTAATTTAGCTCTTCCCTTTTTAACTACAACTTTATTACATAAATGATTTGATTTGGATAATTAGAAAAGTTGTAAAAATAAAATCCAATAACTAAAATATATGTATATATAACCATCGATGCAGGATAAACTAAACTAAAAAAAAAAATTAATGAATTAAGTACAACACTAGTATTGGTGAAGATGGTGAGGCCCTTATCATGAGGCCCAATTTAATGTATGTATTTTATATCCATGCACGTTGACGTCCACTTTGTTGTTTCATTTTAGGGCTTGAGGTAAAAAATGGAGAAGATCAAAATCCTAAGTTGACCATATTTAAGGAAGTAGTGGTTATTGAACACTACTATTAAAAACTTCTTAAGGCTCACTGTAATGTTTATTCGCTATATTTGCCATCCAAATGGTTGATAAGGTCATATAAACTTAAATGAAGGGAAAATAAAAACAAATATTAATATGATCTAAAACTTACGTGGTTCATTAATGGTCATCACCACAGTTTACTATGGTATGATCTACCTTAATTGGATCTACTTCATTTTTAGGCTCATGCCCTAAAATAGTTCGGCAAAACAGATGGGCAACATAAATATAGATACAATATCAAGGTGAGCCCCACTATAAGGGCAGCACCATCTTGTGTGAGGCAAGGGTTGTAAATAATATTCCAAAAAGAAAGTGTCAGCGACACAATCCTTTTTTTTTTTTCTTAAAACAAAATAAATAGAAACACAAAGACTTACCTCTCTCCCACCTTTTTCCCTCTATAGGAAATATCCACTAAGGAATACCCGTAGAATGAAGTGAATGGGATCCTTCTATCTACCCATGGTCCTTGATAGACCAACACTAGAGGAGAGAGCAGGTGGGAATAAAGAATTAAAATAAAAAGAAGCTCTCACTCCACACAACTTCACAAAAGAGTGCATTTATTTATGCAGTATTACAAGAGATGTTCATAGGTTAGGATTTTACATTTTGAAGTAAATGATAAAGTCCAACATATTGCAAACTCTATCAAAATGGAACTAATAGAAGGATATGATAAAGTCCAACACATTGCAAACTCTATCAAGAGGGAACTTATAGAAGGATATGATAAAGTCCAACACATTACAAACTCTATTTTATTAAATACAGTGAAAAATGTCTCGGAGTAAAGGCTTTGTAAGTTATTGACAAGTAAAAAAGTATAAACTGTGTAACTAAAAACCTCAGGCAACGCGCTCGCAAACAAATGATAGTTAAGTTCTATGTATCAATGTGGGCATG
>JAJHSJ010002125.1:0-43346 GCA_021015155.1 Magnolia officinalis
ATATTATATATAATATATTTATTAATCGAGTCGAGTCGAACTCGAGTTCGAGCTTCGAGTTTCGAGTCGAGTCGAGTTGAAATGCCCCCTGGTCGAACTCAGCTCGAACTCAACTCGAGCTTCAAATAATTAGCTTGACTCGGCCCGAATTGGCCATTCAAGCTAAGTCAATCGGAGCTTACTCGAGCCAAGTTGAGCGAGTTTTTTTGAGCTAGCTTGACTCGTGAACAACCCTAGGTGGGCAACTCGTGTAAGGCGGTACTCATGTGATTTGGGGCCCACGAGGGGGGGGGGTTCGACCGAGGTCCTAACCCACGAGACGTGGGGTCTGGGTTATGAGATAAAGGGATTAATTCGCCATGCTTTAACAGTTCGAGCTTTTAGAGCAAATGGTTAATTGTTCTGCATCAAATTAGTATCAGAGCGGGAGGTCTCGTGTTCGAGACTCCTCACTAAGGTTGATTAATGCAGGGGCATTTGCACACCGGGTTCGAGTCGGGTCATCCTTGGGATGCAGGGGCACACTGGGGTGGTGACGGTGGGAGATTCTTTGGATGACACGGAGTTGGATTGGGTACTCCCTTATCGCTGCTTTGTTGACCCAACATGATGTATGTGTCTCATCCATGCTGTCCATACATTAAAAAAAAAAAAAAATTATGATATGAACCCAAAACTGAAATAGATTAAAATCTCAAGTGGGCCACACAGTGTTGATTGAAATCTCACCATTAAAAACTTCTTGGGGCTACCTAAGTTTTGGATCAATCTGATATTTGTTTTTTACCATCATCCATGTCTGTATGACCTAATCTACAGGTTAGATGTCAATTAAACATTACGGTGGGCCCTAAAAAATATTTAATGGTGAGAATCATTATGACCGCTGCTTCTTGTGGTGTGGTGTGGTCCACTTGAGATTTGGATCTGCCTTAATTTTGGGATAATGCCCTGAAATGATTAGGAAAAATGGATGGACAGTATGGATAAAACCCATACGTCACATGACCACTCAAAGCTGCTGCCCATTCCTAGATGGAGACGGGCAATGGTAGGACGCAATCCCCGTCCCCTCTGCACGCACGGAATAATCCGCTACGCACACGGGACTCGTGCAAATTTTTTTGAGAAGTCATCATACTTGATGTGACTTCAAAATTTGAACGGTCCACGTGAAGCAGAACCTCATGAAACCTCCTTGGCCCAATTTTTACTTTGATTCAAAATTTTGGTGGGCCATGAAAAATGAAGACAGTATCCTCCCTTGATTTGCATATCTCTTTGCTATGGCCCAGCAGATTTTTTATCAAGGTGAAAATAATACTAAAAAAATGCATAGACGGTGTGGATATAAACCATACATCACGGTGGCCACTCAAAGCTCCTGCACGTTCCTAGTTGCGGATGAGTGGATTTCCTACAAAAGCCTTTTTGCATGGGGACGAGGATTGCGTCCAACCCCTGCCCGGACGGTAATCCATTTGGGCAGGGCTCTGTGGGGCCCAATGTGATTTAAGTGTTTTATCCACGCCGTTCATCGTTTATCTCAGATCATTTTAAGGTATGAGACAAAAAATTAAGTAGGTCCACATCTCCAGTGGACCACACCAAAGGAACCTACAGTGATAATGACACCCACCATTGAAACCATTCTAAGGGCCACCGTGATGTTTTTTTACCATCCAACCTATTCATACGGTCATGTAGACGTGGATAAAGATAAATAAATAAATAAAAAAAAAAAAAAACAAATATCAGTTTATCTAGCCACGAACGGGCAGTTCTGTGGGCGGGGCCACCTTGATGTATCTATTTATCTAAACCGTTCATCCCCTATGTCAAATCATTTTAAGGTATGTGTATAAAAATGTAGCAGATCCAATACTCAAGTGGACCACACCACGGGAAGCAGCGGTGATAATGATTCTCACCGTTAAATATTTTTTAGGACCCACCGTGATGTTTATTTGACATCCAACCTGTAGATTAGGTCATAAAGACCTGGATGATGGAAAAAAACAAATATCTGCTTGATCCAAAAATTTGGTAGCCTCGGAAAGTTTTTAATGGTGAGAGTTCAATTAACACCGTGTGGCCCACTTGAGATTTTGATATACCTTAGTTTTGGGTTCATATCATAAAATTATTTTTAAAAATGTATGGACGGCGTGGATTTATCACTAACATCTTGGTGGGACCCACCTAGCATCCCAACGGAAAAACTTAATGTGAAAGGCTTCCGCCACATCCATTGGAGAGTTAGAAAATAGGGTGAAGAGGCATGACAGAGAAGGAAACTCGCTCTTTCAAACTCACGCATAAGAGCGCCTTTGTCCAAATTGTCTACCTTATCCGACGTTTGATAATAAGGTGCACAGCCGAGCATTCCTCTCTCTCTCTCTCTCTCTCTCTCTCTCTCTCTCTCTCTCTCTCTCTCTCTCTATCTATATCTATATATATATATATATATATATATATATATATATATATATATATATATATATATATATAGGGCCCAGGTGCCGGCAAAGGTTAACCGCATCCGCAGTTTAGCCCGATTTTCTTGTAGTGAGCTAGAATATGATAAAACTAAAAGAGGAAAGATTCTATTAGCTATGCTGTGAAACGTATGGCAGCCCTTGCGTAGCATCTCATAGATGGGTCTATCTAAGTGCCATGACAATCAGGCCAGCTGCATCTCCTCACATGTTTCGATTCTTTAAATATGATTACCTACAATTGGTTACTGAGTCAGATATGAGGCAAGGCAGATAACTGCTCCTGCTAGCAATTTTTTAATAAGCATCATCATGGTCCAATGAAAGATTAAGAGAAAAGTGGCAAAAATGACAAACCTCTGCAACATGCTGAATAAGGTTTTTTTTTTTTTTTTTTTTTTTTTTTTTTTTTTAAATAAAATATATTACGATGTTAAGGCAAGCTATCTGGTGCTTTTTATTTTTTTGGGCCCACCATCTGGTAATTTAAACTATTCATCTAGTAGAACCCATCATGGATGAGCCCGGGCCAAAATTCCCTCCATCAGACAACCCTTTCCATCTGATTGGTGGCTCACAAAATGGAAGGTTACAATCAACAGCTCACACTAAAAGAGAAAAACATGGGTCCAATTGATCTGTTAAGAGTTAGAATCATCCAACATTGGAGATTTTCACTGTAAACAAACTAAAAACAATGAAGACTTTGGAAGAATGATTCTCCTTTTCTTTTCTGTATTTGAGACAACCTTGAAGGGTTGAATTTATAGAGTTCTACAACGACTATACAAGGTAAAATGATAAATACAAAATCTCCTATTTATACATTGTCTATCTATAGAATCAGCTATACAAGGCAAGGCATGTGGCTTGTCTAACATCCCCCCTCAAACTAATGTGGGTCATCGACAAGTAATAGTTTACTAACTAAAAATGAGTGGCGTGTAGAAGTGAGGGACTTCGTGAGAATGTCAGCAATTTGATCATGGAAAGCAACATGTGGTAGCGAAATGAGCCGAGACTGAAACTTCTCGCGGATGAAGTGACAGTCAACTTCAATATGCTTTGTCCGTTCATGGAAAACCGGATTAGAGGTAATCTGAATGACACTCAGATTATCTACATGGAGTGGAGTAGGATCTTGTAGATGAATGCCCAAGTCAGAAAGAAGTCCACGTAACCAAATAATCTAACTACAAGCTGCTGGCATTGATCTATACTCGGCCTTCGTGCTTGATTTGGAAACAGTGGCCTGCTTCTCACACTACCAAGAGATGAGAGAAGTGCCAAAAAAAACACAGTAGCCAGTGGTAGATCTACGGGTGAGAGTACAACCGGCCCAGTCAACATCTGAATAAGCACGAAGATCTAGAGAGGCCGTGGAGGAGAAGAACAAAGATCGATCCAGAGTTCCACGTATGTACCGTAAGATGCACGATACTGCAGTCACATGAAGAGTTCGAGGAGCAGAAACAAATTGGCTGACAACTTGAACCGCGTTGGCAATATCAGGACGGGTCATTGTTAAATAAACCCGACTCCCAACCAAACGGCGGTATAATGTGGGATCTACAAGGAGTTCACCATCGTCACAACCATATTGAATGTTAAGTTCTAAGGGAGTTTGAATTGTCTTCTGATCCGTTAAGGAGGCCAAGGCGAGAAGATCCTTGGCATATTTATGCTGACTGACCAGGATTCCACGTATAGAACACGAAAATTCAAGTCCAAGAAAGTATGTTAGATGACCCAGGTCCTTCATCTTGAAGGATAATTTCACAACGTCCTTTAATGCCGAGATGTTAGTATCATCGCTACCAGTTAGAAGTAGATCATCAACATAAACGAGAACAATGACGATTCCATGCATAGAGGTGCGAAAGAATAAGGATGGATCATGACCACTTTGAGTAAAGCCAGCTCCTATAACAACATCATGAAAACATTGGAACCATGCCCGAGGAGCCTGTTTGAGACCATATAGAGCTTTCTTTATGCGACAGACTTTATCGATAGGGATTAAAGAACCAGGATGAGGTTTCAAATATACTGTTTCTTAGAGGTCTCCATGAAGAAAAATATTTTTCACGTCCATCTGAGTGAGGGCCAAGAGCGAACTGATGAAACTGCTAGAAGAGTGCGAACAGTTTTCATCTTGACCACAGGGGCAAATGTCTCATCATAATCAATTCCGTGTTCCTGTTTGTATCCCTGAGTGACAAGCTGAGCTTTGTATCGATCCAATGATCCGTCAAACTTGACCTTCACAGAATAAATTCATTTACTGCCAATTAATTGCTGGTCAGGAGGTCGAGTAACAATATCCCACGTATGGTTATCATCCAATGCTGCAAGATCTTCTGCCATAACCTTCTTCCAACAATCATGACTGGTTGCCTGATGGTATGAAGTAGGAATAGATACAGTATCCAGGGTAGTATTCATGGTAGACATAGAGTATATCAAGCAATCAGACTGTCGATGTTCACGAGTGGAACGACGTACCAAGATAGGATCTGGATCGGTTACAAGTACAGTAGGGAGAGTAGTAGGTGATGGATCTGTACGTGGTCGTCGTGAATAAACTTGTAATGGACAAGAAGTTGGACTCGATGCAACCGGAATGTCAGGAAAAATAGTAAGACTAGGAGAGTCTGGTGTGGGCGAAGGAGGACCAGATGAATGGAAGACAATATGCTCAAGAAAAATAACATGTCGTGATATCCGTACATGACGAGAGACCGGATCATAGCAACGAAAACCCTTCTGAGTTTCTCCAAATCCCAAGTACATACATTTGATTGATTTTGGGAAAAGTTTGTTACGTTCTCGTGATGCCAGATGAACATAACATATACAACCAAAAACACAAAATGTGGAATATGTAGGAAGAGAACCGGTGAGAACAAATTAGGGAGATTTACTATTCAGGACTGTAGTTGGCAACCGATTAATCAAGTAGACTGAATGCATCATAGCTTCAGCCCAAAATGAACGAGAAACACTCATGGCGGTCATTAAGGTATTGACAGTTTCAACAATATGATGATTTTTTCGTTCAGCCACCCCATTCTGTTGTGGAGTATTAGAACATGTAGTCTAATGAGTAATCCCATGACCCTAAAGATATATACGAAAAGTTATGGAGAGATACTCTCCTCCTGAGTCAGAGCGGAGAGTTTAAATTTTTACTTGAAATTGTGTGTCTACCATAGAATGAAATATTTTGAATTTTTCAAACACCTGTGACTTAGAGTGCAGAAAGTAAATCCAGGTGTAACGGGTGAAATCATCAATGAACATAACATAATATCGTAGTCCAGAGAGAGATATAATTGGGGAAGGGCCTCAGACATCCATATGCACCAGTTCAAACATAGACGATGATTTTGAAGTACTTAGGGGAAAGGGAATACACTTACTTTTTGAAAGGCAACAAGAAGAACAAGAATAATCCAAATCACGTTTATTAAGAGAAATATTCCCTAACATGCCAGAAGAAAAGAGCTGAATCAAACGATCAGAATATGGATGACCCAGGCGAAAGTGCCAGAGTTTCCATATTTTATTTGCCGAACAAATATCCGAGGAAGAGGGAGAGAAGAAACAACGAGTTGGAGTAACGGATGGGTGAAAGTCCAGTACGTACAAACATCCATGCCGCCTACCCTTCCCAAGTACCTTCCCCATGCCAGATCCTGCACAAAACAATAATTTAGAAGAAATATGACTAAGCAGTTATTGGATGTAAGTTGACCAACAGAAATTAAATTTAAGGAGAGTTTAGGGACATGAAACACATCACGAAGGGTAAACTGGCGATGGTTAGAAGGAGAGAGTTAATGAACCAACGGACTGAATTGGTAGTTTAGTGCCATCTGCAGTAGAAATATTCTGATTGCCAGTGTATGGACAAATATTGCGAAGATGAGAAACATCACCAGTCATGTAACACCCCGTACTTTCCAGTACTCAGGTGTTACCATGTAGAGTAATTTAATAAAAATATATATAAATAATGCAACCTAAATATATGTATCATGAAACGTATGTACTTTATAAAGATTTAAAATTTCATGCTAAAATGATATGAATGTATTTAATGTATATAAATATTACAAAAATAATATCATAATAAATAAACATAACAAATAACAATTTCATGACATAAGATCAAATTTTAAATAATAATGTAGCATTGAATATATATATATATATATATACACACACACGTATGCATTCAAAAGTCATTAGATAATTTAGTGGAATTGTATATTATTTAACAAAATTATCAAATACAAATATAATTTTAATTAAATATGATAATGTATGATCTTCAATTCATTTTTACATTATGAATTATTTATATTAATGAAAGTGTGAACAGTAGCATGAAATTAATAGTATGTTAACATTAAAATTTTATTTATAAATATGTATGAGATTCTAAACATTTTGATTATAAATAATATACAAAAATAATAAAATTCTTATCAGTATTAGTATCGGTTAGTAACATGTGACGGAAGCCTTACAAATGGCCCAGTAGGACCTTTCAACCGTTGACGTTCAATCTCGAGAAGATCCGACCACTAGATCGGCAGGAAATCCATAAATAGGGCCTGAAACGAGTTGTGGGCCCCACCTGGACCTCAGATCTGCCCCGTCTTTGGTGAAAGGCTATGTCAGGACCTTACAAATGGAATGGGCGGAGTGGATTTATCACAATCATCATTTTGGACCCCACCTCAGTGCGTGAGTGCACGGCAGGGGTGTGCACTCACGGTGCACCCTTCTAAGGAGGCACGGTCAGTAGGCGCTGACCCGCCATTTCCATAAACAGGAGATCTCTCTCTCTCTCTCTCTCTCTCTCTCTCTCTCTCTCTCTCCAGTTGCGCCAGCCGACGGACAGTGTCCATTTGAGGCTCGTTATGGGCCACCACCTTAAATCATATGGACGATCTGATCCGTCCATCGTGTGCACAGCATAGGTATAACCAAAACCTAGTAGACCCTACATCTATTCGTTTTCAGGTATGTGCACAAACATTGACGCAAAAGGGGCTTACAACACTTGTTTCCTAAAATAGAAACTGTCTACACGCCAACTCGACGATCCGCGTCCTTCTGCACCTGTCCATCCTAACCGTCCACCATAAGTGCATCTCAGCTGTCCAACAGCCCTCCGCCTAAGCGAGTGGTTTAGGGCTTACAAACGAACCCATGACCGGTTCCATTTTGCCCACCATTTTGAGTGGCGGTTTAACTAGACCAGATCCAGGCCCTCAAATCTCCATTCGACGGCTCTAAGGAGAGCTAGAGTTTGTATAAGGACGTGAGGATTGAACTACAACAGACCTCCTCCCTGTTTCTGCGGCTGCACTCAAAAAATGGCCATTTCCTTCCCGAGCTCGAACCCACCAGGAGAACAGTGTCGGAGCTCCACTCCAGCTATCCTCCAAGCTCCATGCGGTCCATTCGGACCTTCTACAAGTGGCAGATTGAAGGAAAACTGCTCGGTTAAGAATCCACCATTGACGGCCATGCCGTCTTCTCCAAACCACCGACTCGTTCAGACTCGGTAAATCTGGGTCTTGAGCTCGTCAGTCATGGCAGAAGGGAGAGATAGAGGGGAAGATAGAAGATTGAGGAGTAGGAGAAAGAAGAAAGAGAAAGGAAGAAAATGAAGAGAGAAAGAAGGGAGCGTGGGCGTGCACGTTCCATCCCAACTCCAAGCCAAACCGAGTTAGGTAACCCTTCTCTCCATCTCCTCTTGAAACTCCAAACTAAGCTAAAACAAGGACTTCATCAGGTTTTGTTCAAGCTGAAAACGGCCCTCAGTTAGGTTGTCATCTGAGCTAAAACTCAGTCTGATAACATCTGAAATCATGACTTGTGAATGGCTGAAAAATCAGCCTGAAAATAGCTGAAACCACAACTTGTAAACAGCTGAAGTTTCAGCCTATGAGCAGCAGAAAACGGGCCCCTGGTGGAACCATTTTCAGGCCAAAAAGCGGGCCGTCCCTGGTGCTGAATTAGGACAGAAAGCGTCCCTTTAAGAGCTTGGGTACAAGGCTGGAATCAGCTCCACCAGCAGGCCATGTAAGAAGCTATCCCTGGCCTGAGTAGTGACTGTGGGAAGAAAGCCATAACAGCTAAGTGGTGGGGCGTGTGCAGCCTTGTTTCATGACAGTTTGGGCCTCACCAAATTGCAGGTGGGCCGCACCCTGCAGCAGCCTAAGTACAGCGCCTGGCTCCCTCTTACAGACTAGGTGGACCACCCACCATATAGATCACAATGGGCTGCACCCTGCCATCATGGGCCTTGAAAAACGCAGGTGGGCCTCACTCAAGCATCATGTGGATTGCACATGATGGGCCGTCCCAAACGGATAGCAGATTCAACACATATATAGAACAGTCCTATTATAATAATGATATATCCATTTGCATGCGCGGTGGGCCCCATATAATACTCAAATATACATCAGATACATGTGGTGTGTATATCAGATGCATGATATAATATTTAAATATATGCATGAGACTTTAATGTAGTATTTATATTAGATACGTGTGGACCCACCTCTAGCAAATGCCTTCCTTCCGTGCAGTATGATGCACGTGGATTGCATCTAGACCGTCCGTCAGCAGCCTCTTTGGGCCTGATTTGTGGATTGCGCCCAAAACATCTATTTTTAGCCCCACCTCAATGTGTAATGACTGTCCATCAGTGGGCTCCAATGCTGGACTTGAACGCCTGGGTCCATAGCTCAATTTACAGACTGAGTGGAGATACCTCGTTTTAACACTAGAGGTCTTGGTATCGACCCCTAGTAGGGGTGGCTAATAGAGAAACGGATTGGCTACTCCTCGGCATTCTATGGACCCCACTCTGATATAGGTGATTCATCCAAGCCGACCATCTATGCATATGGACCCCACCGTGATATATGTAAATATCCACAAATCCAATAAGTTGGACGGTGGGTGTGCTTGTCTGACATACCTCACACCAGTTACAAAGCGATGATATGTCACCAGCGGCCTATGAGAAACCGTGCATGACGTTTGCGTTAAATCCAACCATCCACCCACTGGTGGACCACCCCAATGTGACCCACACTATCCAGACTATGCTGGACAGTGCTGATTGATGTCTGGGACAGTGCTGGACCATACTTAAACAACACTAGATTATCTGAACTATATATAGACGGTGCCGACTTGCATGGACTATATTTGAACAAGCGCTGATCTATATGAACTGATAATGTACGGTTACACACACATCACACTTACAACTATTAAGATGACTTCTTTTGTGTAACCTAAACTCGCACATTAGTTAGACCCCTTGTTTAAATAAATACATGGTGGGCCTAGTGCAAGCTAGAGAGGCCTTGTTATTACCTTCCTTTGGACCTTCTGGTTGGTTAAACACAGCCGTAGAAATACCTGACAAATGTAAACTGTAATTTTTTGGAGATCCTTTGAGTGACCCTAGGCCACAAGGAGACTCAGACCTATTTTAACACTACCATACAGGTGATGATCTTCCCCTTGAGCTTTCCATCTTCTCATTAGCTTAAGTTATAGTTTTTATTTAAATTCATAATTGATATCTCTCTTTATAATCACATGTGTTAGCTGGTGAAAATTTAATTACTGTATTACATGCTTTACGATTATCTGTATAATTGTTCATGCTTGTGGATTTATTTTTGTGGATTGCTTATGGAACTTAAACTGATACATTAGTGGAAAATTCCCACATATGAATGTACACCCATACTTGGGATGTAACTTGACTAGTTGTGATCGTAATGGACCTTCGACTTGGCGGTTACTGAGTGTGGTCTAGATGGATCATTAATGTAGGCCTACCATCCAGGGTTGTGGTGTCCAATGGTTGTCAGGATGGTCTTTTAATCGCATGGTTCTGATACTCGCCCTATGTGGCCTACTTTGATATCGCCCTATGTGGCTTTGTTCTAGTATTTTTCCTATATGGGTTGAATGTTTTATATGTACAACCATGCGATGGTAAGCCCCACATACTGTAATATGATTGGCTACTAGTCGATGGGTTTTCATTAAACATCCTAAGGTGGTAATCTCATGAGCCGGGGATGGTGGGGTGGGACCTATGCCCGAGTTGTCGGCCTACGCTGGGATCTGAGCTCCCCGTAGTGACCTTTGAGCTTATTAAACCTGCTGAGTGTAATTGGATTAATAATGGACTGGCTAATCATGCATACATCGCACAGACTAACATCTATTGCTATCGTACGTGGGCTACGTATTATTTCCGACTGGTTGATATTTTTCAGGTTCGATGATTCCGACTGGTTGATGTTTCCCAGGTTCGATGATTGCATGGGCGGCGGCCCTGTCCGCACGGATGAGCATCCCCGGGGCGTGAACGCATTCCATACATCCATGCACATAATAAGATCTGCATCGTGTACTGTTTTGTATGCTTTATTTTATAACTATGCTTACCTAATGCGGCGGTGTGTAATCTTGAGGGGAGTTCACACTGAGTTGGCCACTCATCCATCAAATATATAACCGTACAGGTAGCGCAGATGTCTTGAGTGACTTTCAGGTTCAGGCTGATGAGGAGCCGGGTACATGTGCTAGGGTTGCATGACTACATCTACCTCGAGGAGCTGCGCAGTCTTGCGGCTTATGTTTATATTCTTATGTTATTTTTCTTGTACTAGATCATGTGGATTCTTGTATTTGTTATATTCGAGACTTGGTTTGTATAAGTCATTATGAGCACTCTCTTATATAATCTAAATGATAATGGAACTTTTCTCTATACTTATTTGTCCATTCTACGCTCATCTGCTTACTCTGATAAAAAGAAGAAAAATATATATTATATATATATATATATATATATATATATATATATATAAATTTGACCATCCTTTAAGGTTAACACTCGGGTTTTGGGAAACGGGTCATGTACTCGGGTCCTGAAAATTAAGGGCGTTACAAGTCATATGATTTGAAGCACCAGAATCAAAGAACCATGGAGAAGATGCAGTTATACCTGACATACCGACCACAGAAAGGGCCTGTACGATCTGCTGGAGCATCGCAGGGGTTAAAGGTGAGAAAAGACCTTCAACAGAACCAGTGGATGAAGTATCACTAACAGAAGGCTCGGAAGTAGTCACAGAAGAAGTAGAAAGAGCATGACCATGGCCAGACCTCGACTGACCATCCACGTCGAATGAGGATGCGTAGTCACGTCGAACGACGTAGGCCTGACAGACCATGACCATCCCTTCGACAATACGCGTACCAATCTTTCACTGAGCGATGACATGTCTCACTTTGTTATAGCCGCGACAAGTTAAAGGAATGGAAGCACAGTTTGGTATAGAGGTGATATAGTAAGTGCCAAGTCAGATGGTCCCTGAGATGTCCCCTGAGAGAGGACCTGCAGTCGTGTTCCTCGGCTAATAAATCATTAATAACCGAATTCATTGAAGGAGTTGGACTACGGTTCAGGAGAGCAGCCCTGCAATACTCAAATTCTGAACGCAGTTTCATAAGAAACTGTCTAACTTGCGCACTTTCGTGCATAGTGTGGAATATCTTAAAGTCATTTGGAAAATCGGGATTCATCATAGCTATCTCTGTCCAAATTGTAACCATTGAAGAGTAGAAGGATTGAATACTTTTGTCACCCTGAGTAAGGTGAACCAGATCTTGTTCCAGACGGTATAACCTAACCGCATTACTCTGTTGATATATTTTCTGGAGATGCTCCCACGTAGCCTTTGCAGTGCGATGTGGTGTGAGGTCAACAGCGATTGAACGATCGACGGAATCAAGAATCCAGGTAATAATCCGTCCATTTTTCATTTCCCAATCAGCCATTCTTTCGGCATCGGTGGAAGCGGGGACAGTAACAGATCCATCAATCAGTCCCCACAAACCACGACCCTTAAGAAAACTTTGAAAATAGATAGCCCATAGATTGTAGTTGGTGCCATCGAAACTACATCGTGGTGCCTCTGTACGGGAGTCTTTATTCATAGATAGGACGAGATAAAAAAACAAAACGATGCTGAAGAAGAAAGTACCTTGCAGCTGAAGATCAGAACAGCAACCAACAAAAGACAAAAGGGATCAGATGTAGTAAACGAGCAACAGATCAACAGAGCAGGATGTGCGCAGGTACGGACGTAGGTGTAGCAGGTGCGCAGGTGCGGACGCAGGTGTAGCAGGGATCAGACACAGGTGTAGCAGCCGAGCAGGTGCATAGGGATCGGACGTAGGTGTAGTAGGTTAGCCGGGATCGGATGTAAGTGTAGCAGGTTGCTCAGGGATCGGACGACTTGGGGAAGATCGGACAGCGTTGGGAGGGTCGGATCGAACAAATGAGCCGGACGTGCGTAGGGAGGAGCCGGATCTGACAGGGGAGGACCGGACGAGCGTGGGGAGGGCCGGATCTGATAGGGGAGGGCCGGACGTGCGCAGGGAGGAGCCAGATCTGACAGGGGAGGGCCGGACGTGCGCAGGGACGAGCGTGGGGAGGGTAGTGATGAAGAGATGCCGGATTAGGATCGGTATTGCTTTGAACTATGTAAACAAACCAAAAACAATGAAGACTTTAGGAAAAATGATTCTCCTTTCCTTTTCTGTATTTGAGACAACCCTAAAGGGTTGAATTTATAGAGTTCTACAACGACTATACAAGGTAAAATGATAAATACAAAATCTCTTATTTATACATTGTCTATCTATAGAATCAGCTATACAAGGCAAGGCATGTGGCCTGTCTAACATTCACAACATGCTCCATCCACATGAGGCCCACTAGACTGTTCTGCGTAGCCAAACATTATATATTGTTTTCATCAAAACGCATCATGTTTCATCAATCAAAGTTTGGAAATTGACAACCATCTACAAAATGTTTTCAAATTTCAGCTGAATATTCTATATTATATTTCAAAGTCACTACTGACCATAAGTACATGCTATATGAAAAGCTATGTGGATGCAAAACCATATTGAATTGTGAAAATTCAATTCTATAAAGAGGAAATGACTAAATTGAAATGATTTTTCCATGTATCTAAAATTAGGAAGTAGCCCTTCAGTGGAAATTTACTTCTCATACAAGCCCAATCATCAAACCTTTCAGATGATTCTAGGCATTTGATAGGAAGTGAGACTTGTTGGAAAACCACAATGGTTTAAACAATCTCAGGAAACTGTTCACATTCAATTAAGAGAGTTCATCCAAGCACTTAGTATTGTGAGACTGGTCTGATTTTTGGACTTTGGGACATCATCCATGGTGGGGCCCAGTGGATGAGTGACCCGGAATTCTTATGTGTGCCATGTGTACACATGAAGGTAGGCACTGTATTAGCACATCTATACAAATGTATAATTGAAAGAAATACGAAAACATATCAGAGGACTGTCTAGTATCTGAGACAGAGGATTGACGGCAAATTCAGGAACAGACAAGAACTCATCTGCAGATATAAAACCTTTCGCACTTCCATCGAGTTGACAAAATCTCTGATACAACGCCCCAATTTCTTGCTGCGAAACTGAATTTACCACCCAGAAGAACTGAATTAACTCTGTATTTACAAAACAAGAAACAGACAATGATAGAAGAGAAATGTTGAGGCAGTTTGCTACTTCTGCCCAACCACGTGATGATCAAGACCGTTCATCTAGAAGGTCCCACCATAAATCAAGCACGTGGCAAATATCTCTTCGCAGTAGATCTTAAGGCAAGCTAGTAGCAACCATCCCGAAAAGCAGTTTCCAACGTTGTATGGACGGTAAAAATCTCCAATTCATGAGATTTTCGACATTGGACCCATCCATGGTGGGATATTCAAGATGAACGGTCCAGATCATCACCTGGTAGGGCAGAAGTGAGGAACTTAGCAGTCCAAAACTGCTTATACGATGAGCCTTACCTCAGGTGGGGTACACTTATGAACTCTTAGACCCGAATATTTAACTCTATGATCATTTTACTCTTTTCATTTGAATACAGACTGAATAACTCAGTATGAATATCATATCCACGCCGGCCATCCGTTTTTCCCTATCATTTTTGGGCATGGTCCTAAAATTCAAGAATATCCAAAGCTCAAGTGTACTACATAACAGGAAACGGAGACGGATTGGCTACTCCCCCTGACACCAGCCCCGTGGCTGGTGGTCGGTGCTCTATGGGCCCCACCATGATGTATGTGTTTCATCCATTCCATTCATCCATTTTTACAGACCATTTTAGGGATTAATACAAAATATGATAGGGATATAAATCTAAGGTGGACTACACCACAGGAAAACAATAATGATTGGATATCCACCATTAAAATCCTCCTAAGGCCCACTGTACTGTTTATTTGACATCCAATCTGTTGATTAGGTCATAAAGACCCAGATGAAGGGAAAAAATTAAATATCAGCTTGATCCAAAACTTTGATGGCCCCCACAATGTTTTTAATGGTCAACGTTCATTTAACACTGTTTCTTGTAATGTGGTCCACTTGAGACTGAGATATACCTCAATTTTTTCTTTCATACAATAAAATGATCTATAAAAATAGATGGACGGCATGGATGAAACACATACATCATGGTGGGGCCCACAGAGCACTGACCATCAGCCAATGGCTGGTGGCAGGGGGAGTAGCCAATCCGTTTCCACATGAAACAGTGTGAATTGAACGTATACAGTTGAAAACTTCCTGGGGTCCACAGAAGTTGAAGTTTTGGATGAAGCTGAATTTTGTGTTTTGCCTGCATCCATAGCTTTGTAACCTTATGAACAGGGTGGATGATAAATAAATATCACTGTGGGCCCTTATTCAACGGTGGACGTCATCATCCTCACTGTTTACGGTGGTGTGGTCTACTTAAAGCTTTGTTTATGCTTCAATTTTGGGCTCAACCCCTAAAATGAGCTGAAAAAATTGGATGGACAGCGTGGATAAGCCACGTACATCCACGGTGGACCCAACGTAATTGGCTCAGTACGACAATCAGCTTTACTGTGTCCTAGTAAAAGTTTGAATACGATATCCCCCATCCACGTTAACGTCTATCATATAAACGGTTTGGATCACTGAAAGGAACCCGATCCAACGACTAAAATCCCGATGTAGGCTATTGCCGTAGACGGGGATGTCTTCTACCAAACCTACTGCAGTGATGGTCCGCTAGTTTAGGGAAATGAAGTCCACCCACACCCATTTCTTTTTGAAACAAACGACTCCTGAGCCTCTCTTTCTACTCCTGAAGTAGAGAAACCAGAGCGCCTGTCTAAAAACCAGGGTGTAAATATCCATTAACTAATTTAATTAGCATTTTATCCAATCACCCACCTATTTTTGTCACCTTATGTTATTTTATTAACGGGAAATCATGTGGTTGGCTACGTGTATGGAAATTTTCTCATGCTGACTGTACATTAGGTCTAGTCAGCTCTTCTCCCATACTATCTACAAATACCAGCAATCAGATGGGCCTAAACATCCGTGATTGGATTTATCTTCTAATTACTATCTTCATCCATCCATTTTTTCGGGCCACCAAATTGACGGCTTGGATGATTCAATTAGTGAATTTTTTCCAAGAAAGCGTAGAAAAGTGGGATGGACCTGATGGACAGTCCTGATAAGAGATGTGCATGCTAAAATGTCCAAATGCAATTATGTGTATCGTAAAGTTCCCGTGCACTTGCCGAGTAGTTCACTTCTCATGATTTAAGATCCTTCACGGACGTCAACGCAATCTGTAGGCATGTTTTTTACGGAGAAATTTAGGACTGTGGGCCCCACCTTTTTTCCAGCTGTTTTTTTGTAAGAAGACAAAGTTTGCTTTGCAACTTAGACCTGCTCGTACGGACATTAAATTTGAGGACGAAAATACCCCTCTCTTCCTTTCGAAGACGAGCGCTGACGCTCCTCCAGCCGAGAGTTGTACGAACGGCTCAAAAGATATCAAAGTTATATGGCCCCACAGCTATGTATTTATTATATCCACAACGTTCATCTATATTTCGAGATAATTTCGGAGCATTATCCAAAAAAAAAAAAAAATCATATCCAAAGATCAACTGGACCACACCACAAAGAGCAGCAGGAAAACTGATTTTCACCGTTAAAAATTTTGTAGGGCCCACCATAACATTTATTTTCCATCCAATCTTTCATAAGGTCACAAAGGCCTGGATGAAGAGGGAAAAAAAAGTTTTCATAATGATCCAAAACTTTTGTAACCCCTAAAAGGGTTTTAGTGGTAGACGTTCAATTCCTGCCTTTTACAGTGTGGTCCACTTGATAGTTAGATCTATCTTATTTTTCGTATCAAGCCTTAATATGAGCTCGTAAAATATATGGACGGTTTGGATATAACACAGACATCATGATGGAACCCACAAAAGCAACATAGTAAAAAAAAAAAAAAGACTACTGTGCTGGCTGGCTGCTACGGTTATAGCTACGGTTATAATCCGTAGCTAAATTGTATCGAAGATTTCAGGTTTTTTAGACAAACTTGCTGGACAGTTCTGAACTTTTTCGATAATATCAAAAGGTATTCGATATATCGACAAAATTATAGCTACGGTTATAATCCGTAGCTAAAGTGTATCAAAAATTGCAGGATTTTTTAGACAAACTTGCTGGACAATTGTCATCCAGATTCGATATTATCGACATATTGTTGATATTATCTATGACTAACGTCGATAATATAGATGATATGTAGATAATACGACAACATATGTCGATAATATCTATGATATGCCAATAATATCGACGTTTGCATCTTTTGCAAATTTTTTATTTATTTATTTTTGGTTAGCTTATTGTACACACCCATGTCAGTACACACCCTCCATGTTAGCCATCCCCACTAGGGATCGATACGAAGATAAGTAAATTCCATCCTTGGTGGGAGTAGTTGAAATTTTTTTTAGGGTGAGAAGTTAGGGTTATGTGTTTTTTTTAGTGTTTGTATTGTTTAGCAACCAGCCAAGGAAAATGTACCTAAATAAGACTTTAATTTCACTACTAAACTATGAAGGTGTCCCAAAAGAATAATTTATGGATCTTCTAAGGAATGCTTTAATTGCACATTTGATAAGTAAGGATGGCCCAAAAATGTAGATGGATCATGTGATAGATGTTGACTGTGTAAGGTCAGTGGATTGGTGAGTTGCCTATTAGGTATATGGGGTCTCTAACTCAGAGCCTAATAGAAAAGACCCATAATATATACAGGATAGTTTAATAGCATCAAGACCCGGATATTGCTCCAAATATGAAGGCAGAGGAAGTGGTTTCAATCCAGTCAGTTGTTGATATGGCTGCCTACTTAAATACATGGATTGAAAAAGAAGACCCAAATTTTACAAACAATGCATCATGGAAACAAAATGCAATACATCCAATTGGCATGTTTAGCGGTTAATCATGTGTGGTATTTAAAACCACATATTTAGGAGGTGTTTGCCATATGGAATTAGATGGTATTAAGTGAGATGGAAATTTAAATCCATTGGTTTGAAAAATCATCCAAGTTTCGTTTATTATAGGTTTCCAACATTGGATCCTTTGCATGGAGTATGGAGGGATAGAGAGGGCTTTCCCCAATTCAACAAGGATTTGTAAAATCCATGAGATTTCCTCCTAACACAAATACAAATACAGCAAATCAATCATGGTGGGTGTACATATCAATTCCCAAACAAGAATTAGGAACAGAGCACAACAGAGGAAATCAAGATTAGAAAACTTGAAGTCTCGTCTGTCTGAGATGTCCGACATCTGAGACTGGAAGTTATTGAAATTTTGGATGGGATAAAGACAAATAGGAAGATAAATCAATGAACTCAATGCATATCAGATAAGCTTTTTCTGAAGGATAGTGGGGTAGCTGACATGTTTTCATCATTTTTTTAGTTATTTGCATCTGGAGAACTTGTAGCATGGAGGAATTTCGGAAATTGAGAGGGCCAAACTGGAAATTTAGCGGGGATTTGGAGAAGGTTGTTGGAAAATCTTAATATGCTATTTTCTTTCCAACCAAAGGGCCACGATCATTGGCAGATGAGATGGCGAATAGTGATTTTGATGGAGATATGTACTGGGTGTCAAGAAATCTAGGGGTTCGTAATCATTCCCTATTAGTTTATTAAGTAACATATCTAGCTTTTTGAGAAATGCTACATGATTTTGCTTTATTTTGATATTGATCACAGACTACCGTTGCTTGATATGTTGCATTACTTCCAAGCAAGCAAACAATGGGAACAAGTTTATTCGAAGAGTAAAGTGCAGTAACACAAGCCATCGGGGCAAACTGGAAATTGAGCGGGGAAAACATGAAATTGAGCGGGGCAAACATGAAATTGTGCGGGGCAACCTGGAAATGAGTGGGGCAAACATGAAATTGAGCGGGGCAAACTAGGAAATGAGCGGGGCAAGCATGAAATTGAGCGGGGCAAACATGAAATTGAGCAGGGCAAACTAGGATTCGAGTGGGGCAAGCATGAAATTAAGCGGGGCAAACATGAAATTGAGTGGGGCAAACTAGAAATGAGCGGGGCAAGTATGAAATTGAGCAGGGCAAACATGAAATTGAGCGGGGCAACATGGATTCGAGCGGGGCAAGCATGAAATTAAACGGGACAAACATGAAATTGAGCGGGGCAAACTAGAAAAGAGCGGGGCAAGCATGAAATTGATCGGGGCAAACATGAAATTGAGCGGGGCAAACTAGGAATTGAGCGGGGCGAGTATGAAATTATGTGGACTAGATTAGAAGGATCAGTCATTGTTAAGGGTCAAATATTGCATATCAAACCCTAATTATTGCCTAGATTTATGAATATGATGTCGTTTAATGGCCCACTTTAATCGTGTTTGTGATGTAGAGTGTATTTGCAAGCATGGACTGAAAAAGGGAGTTTAAATCATAGATTTAACGTTCTAAAGTCACCAGAGCAAGGGATAGACTCCAGGGGACCAAGATCAAGAAATTTACACGCCAGAGATCCGCGAAAATTGAGAAACTGAAGCTTAAGTGCCCTGGAATTGGTACAGTATGCAAGATCACAGGATTTCCACTATCCGTTCAGCTTGAAACTTCATATATGGCCTGAGGACAATAAATTAACTGTACAAGTCAAAATTCAGCCATCGGATCTCTGTGAAAGTGGCCCAACGGTTAGATCAGCCCTCAGAATCATGATTCTGGGTCTACCTGATAACTGGATGTGCTTCAAATTTTGTCTCAACAGCTTAAACAATATGATAGAACATATGGACGGATCGGATCTCTCACAAACATCACAGTGGGCCCTACATATACAGTGCGTGTACATAGTGTACACGCACCGGCCGTGTACCGGACGGTCAACCCAGTCAAAGACGGGATGACTCGTCTCCTTCTTGCGCAGGGACAGCGGACAACCACTGTCCGTCCGTTTTCGCATAGTGGGCCTCACCCATTATCCGGTTCGATAATCCGAACGGTTCAATTGTCTCAGGAGATGGCCAAGACCAACTCATAGGTGTCCGTTTTCCACCATGCAAGCGTCTTCACGTTCCCAGCCGTTAAACGCATGATGGACGGCGGAGTAGAAGATCTTATGGACCACACCGATTTCATTGAAAAAAACCACCATGACCGAACGGTTTTTCGAGGGGAACACAATGGTCGGACTAGATTTCCTGTCTGACACCGATCCTGGGCCCCACCACCTCACCAGCGCGAAGAGAGCTACGTAAGCTCTGTTCTGCAGCCGGATCTGTCGATCCAGGTTGTAACGACTCGTAAATTTTCGTACTTTGGCTTGAGTACCATCTCGACCAGAAATCAATTTGGATTAAATCCTTTAGAAATTTAACAAAGTTAACTAAGTGCAAAACTCGATTAGCCATGAAATCCGTTGGGATCGCTTTAAATACGATCTGCAAGACCCAAAACTTGCAAAATCAGTGACTCTAGGTTACCCTAAAGTTTAGAACCAAACTCATTACCCGGCTGCTTTCGGGAATGAAATGAAACTTCGTATTAGGTCTAGACCGCACATCAGAAGTCCGATTAACACGAACTTAAGGATCTAGGACCGCCTCACTGGGCTTGACAACCACCTCGAAAATCAGGTCCAGCCGATGTCCCACGGCCATTCGCTTGAGTCCGGAGCGAGAGAGTGTGAAAAACACTATTCTCTTTACAAAATAAATATCTGGAATAGTGATCTGGCACCATTCGCTTGCGCATCAGTATTAAGCAACCAGACCGTCAGAATCAGACCAAATTACACCCTCGGATCAGGAAAAATTTCAGGAACATTTACATGTACTTAGAATTTCGGATCGTGGCCCACTGACCGTCGAACTGAAACTGGTCCGCCACGTGTGATCTGGGAATCCGATCGAGTTGAAAACGTAATCCCACGTAGATCCACGAGTTGTGAGCTTAAGTCTGACGTTTGGCTCAAGGAGGGCCACCAAACCCCTCTTTTGAGCAGGAACAATGCCGGAATACCTATAATAGACGTACCCCTTGAACATGAGTCTATTTCGGAGAGGTTTTAGGCTATATAAGGGCCTTAGAACAGCCCCTCTCACAGCCATACGAATTTGAGATAAAACCCTAGTGAGAGAGAGAAAAGAGAGAGAAGACTTAGGATTTGTGGGGAGCACCTTCCTCCTACTGCTTTCAATCATTGCACGGCCTACACCGCCTCTTTTCAGGCGCTTTCCCGGTGGTATCCACTCCGTTTTAAGGTGAGAAACCCTAACCCTAGGTCTGATTTGAAGTGTATAGGCTATAGGTTGTGAAATAGCTAACCGATTTCACTCTTTGGGCTAGAAAACTCCCGAATACGGAAGCTCATCCAACCTTGCTGATTCGTTGAGATTCCAAGGTGAAAGGTGAGGACTTTAGGTGTATAGGTTATGTTTTTCAACGCTTTCAATGTCAGATAATGATAGATTCATGATCTGTATGAAATTGCACATGTACAAAGTGCTTTTCGTTTTCTGTTTCGATTAACGTTGTAGAATATGGAATTTCACATACTCTAGGTATACGTAGAAATACCGTATACGTATTTTTTTGGAAAAATATTTGACATATTTATTTAATGTATGATTATACAATATATGGATAAAATACTAGTTTGGCGAAAGGAATCGCCGTAATACATGTTCGCTTGTAAATACTACGTATGTTGAAATTGTGTATTCTAGAAATACCGTATATGTGTAAATTTCGGAAATGCAATTGTCATGATTATTTATTGTATGATTATGGTATGCATGGATAAAATACCCGCTTGGCGAAAGGATAGCCCTAATACGTATTTTGCTAACATACGTCATGTATGTTGGAATAGTGTACTCTAAGTGTTGGTGTAAATGTTTGTGAGTGTAAATGCTTAAGTATTAGTGCCTTAGACAGGTGTTGATATGGAATTCTCGACTACCTTAGAGACATGTAGGATACCCTCCATGTGGTGGTTTACTCTAACCACTCACTTGTGATGTATATGTAATTGTATCCCTATTTGTATAGTACTCTACAACATGCTTTACAACATGCTTTACTTCATGCTTATAACATGCCTTATGACATGCCTGCTAACATGCTTGTATTAGTTTGTTTATCATGCTTTACTCCACATGCTAATTGATTGAGGTTGGGACTATGTCTATAGTCCAGACATTCGGTACCAGACTGGAGATTGTGGCTGAGATTCATGTCGCCACAAGGGATGTGTCTGACGAACCCGAGTCGTACTTTGGTTGGCGATAGTGGTTGGCCACACGGAGTGCTTTTGCGCTTCATATCGCCCAACTTGTTGTGCGCTCGAGCTAGTCAGGCTCGTCAAGTAACCCGATATGTTGTATGTGTGTTCACCATGTTTGGTCATTACTGTTTGAACCTAGGGTACCAAACTTACCAGTGGTCATCCCGTTAACCATGGTACCTCGATCCGCTAAGACTCATGAGCCGAACATGGTGGTATGGGACACCGTGGCCAAGCTGTCGGCCTATGCTGGGGCCAAGTGCCTCCCCTTAGTGACCATTGAGCAACCCAAACTCGTGAGCCGAATACGGTGGTATGGGACATTGTATTCGAGCTGTCGATACTTACGGCGAGAGCCGAGTACGGTGAGACCTGTACTCGTGCTGACGGGCGACGAGTCCTCTGTAGTATCTTCGAGTATACTCCAAGGTCTGTGATTGGTGACGAGTCTTTCACAGCAACTAGAGTATGAGTTGAGCCGAGTACGGTGAGACCTATACTCGAGCTGATGGCTAGTGATTGAGCCGAGTACAGTGAGACCTGTACTCAAGCTGACGGCCAGCAATTGAGCCGCATACGGTGAGATCTGTATCTGTGCTGACGGGTGACGAGCCCTTTGTGATGCCTTCGCTATGCCTCTCAAACCATAATATCGTATGAGATTAACTAGGACTGACGACCCTAGAATGGATCATGTTTGGGAATTACATAAGGGAGGTACCTTAGTTTCCCAATACTGCTGTTTGAAATGGACTAATAATAACTCGGTAATCATGATCATCATCGCACCGCATGTGCCTAGTAGATGTGGAGCACTGAGGGAGTTATGCATTCGCGAATGTAAGATGATGTCGCATGAGGGTGGTTTGGCAAGGGCATACATTATCATGTCATTTCAATCTTGCATTTAACAAAAGTAGTTAAACTTGTTTGATTTGTACTGCTTTATCATTACTGCTTGATTGAATTGATAACATGTTAACCTATGCTTTATTGTTCCACTGAGTTAGCTACTCACTCCCACATTACGGGACGGTGTTTGCAACACCAACCAGACTCTGTCGCAGGTATAGATGGCGCGTCGGTTCAGGAGCCGGAGCCCGATTTCGGCGAGGACCAGGATGAGTTCTCATTTATACAGTACTCTGACGGCTTTGCTTAGGCCGACTGCATCGCGGAGATTTCAGAACTCATTTTGTAGATTATATTTTGATTTTTGACTCAAAACATTACATGTATATGGGTACTCAGTTAGTGTTCATACTCAGGTGTTCATGGAAATTTTGTTTCTTTACATACTTTAAATATACAGTTTCAGTCTTCCGCTTGCCTTTATATAGTTGAACTGGAGTATGAATTACTGTTTTTGGTATAATCTCATTCATGTTTATTGCTCTAACTCAGACAACATTTAACCATCATTATGTATGTTGCATAAGTGATGCGTTGGAACTCGTGAGTTGAGTTCATACTCGACCCCCGAATTTCAGGGCGTTACACAGGTGGGCCACCACGATGGCCGATGAAGAGATTGTAAGTGTTATGGTCTCATGCTCCTTTGGTTGTCAAATTTTGTGTGCCAAAACATCTATCGGTGTTCTGTACTTGTATGATCATTTATTGGAATTCAAGACACCTCAAAAAGCTACATGTTGAAGCCTCAAGAAACTACATGTTGAAGCCTTAAGAAGCTACAAGATGAAGTTCAAGTCTAAAGAAACAACGTATGAAGTAGTTCTATGTTGATGAAGATCTCAAGCATGATATGGTTCAAGATCTCAAGCATGATATGATTCATAGTATCTACATTCGTTGAATGGTTGAAGTTCAATGTCCATACGACTTGGTTCAGGTTTGAATGACCTTAGGTTGACCCTTTAAGTAGGTCACTTTGGATACATTATTCAAATATTTAAAATACACATGGTTGGTCTATTCTACGACCAGTCCTAGCTCTTGTTCGACCAGTCCTAGCATTGGTTCGACTAGTCCAAGAAATTCCACGACCAGTCCTAAGTAGTTGAAGATTTTTCAGAATTTTTGGTAGCCCACGACCAGTCCTGGAGGTCCTTCGACCGGTCGTAGGTGTGGCTTCGACTCGTCCACGACCAGTCGTGGAGCTACGAGTTAAAGTCCAGCAACGAAATCACTGGTCCTACGACCAGTCGTAGGGATCTACGACCAGTCGTAGGTGACCCACGACCAGTCGTAGGGTACTCACGACCAGTCGTAGAACGGCTTTTAAAGATCGCGCTTATTTTTTCAAAAATCTGTTAGAGCTACGACCAGTCGTAGGTTTCTAAGACCAGTCGTAGGAGCGATTTCTGCTTCTATAAATTGAACACGAAATTCAGAATTTTCATAACTTCGACGCTATTCAATTCAAGAAATTTTCAAGTGATCACTCTGAGATAAGTTTGTGTTTATTTTAAGCTAGATTGTGCTTATTTAATATTCCTTTTTGCTAGCTTATTTAATTTGATTTTGTTTCTATATTTCAATCTTATTTGAAAAGAGGAATTATCTTATTCCTTCTTCTTGGAATCAAAATCAAATTTAGCTACGCCCAACGAGTTAAATCTAAAATCAATTAGAACTTAGAACCTTATGAATGTGAGTATTGGAAATTGAACTTTGACATTCAAATCATCTACTCCGATTGGTTCTACCGGGCTGCTACGAAAAAGGAGAAATCCAGGTATTTTACAATTCTGTAAAATTCATTTACTTTTGGTTTTGTTTGAGGTTAAGCCAGAAAAATCTCATTGTATTGGTTGTCTGAGGAAAACCAGAAAACTCAGAAAAGAGGGGTTTTTTTGAATTGTGTAAGCCCAAGAGAAAAAGACACAATTGTAAAGGTTTTTGGTGAACCTGTGAAAACCTATTTGTTAGTGAACGCTAATATCCCCTGTGTGAGGATATTAGGAGTGGAGTAGCTTTTTGTGTGGCTGTTGGAAAACAGTTGGTGTACACACAAGCGAACCACTATAACTCTTTGACTTGTGGTTTGAATGCTTGCTTAATTTTCATATCTTTTATCATTCGATTGTGTGGAATGTACAAGTGGATGTGAATGTTGTAACTATTTACATTTCAAGCAAGTGTGGGGATTGTTGTAATAATTTAGATTTTACTTCTGCATTTAAATTCAATTCCTTGCTATTTCATTTACTTATATTAATATTGAGTCCTTGATCCAAAAGAGGTTCTAGAAATAAGGTTGTCCTACCATAAGCCCTTGTTGATTATGGTGTAAGGTTGTCCTTAGAACTGAATTTGCATCAATCTCTCGATATCTATTTATCAAGGTGATTTAAATTTAGCTTTGTGAATTGATTCATGTTGTAAGGCTATTGGTTTATTTTATTTCCGCTGATTTTATTTTAATTTGGCATAGTCCTATTCACCCCCCCTCTAGGACATATAGCTTGGCCTTTTCAAGTGGTATCAGAGCCTAATAGCTCATTTGTTGCTTTTTATTTGGATTTATTTCCTGAGCTAACGATCTAAGCTATATAAAAAGATGTCAATTTTGATAGCCTTTCAGTTACTAGACCTCCTCCCTTTGATGGCTCCAACTATGCCTATTGGAAAGCCAGAATGAGGATCTTCCTAAAATCAATGGATGAAAGTGTGTGGCAAGCCACAGTAACTGAATGGAAACCTCCTATTACGGAAGTAACTGGTGTTGATGGTTCAAAATCTATGAAAATTACACCGTATTACCAATGGACCACACTTCAGAAAAATGAGAGTAGTGCTAATGCTAAAGCACTAAATGCTATCACTTGCGCACTATCACCGGATGAGTTCAAAAGAATCATATCCTGTGATACTGCAAAGCAAGCTTGGGATATTTTAGAAATGACACACGAAGGTACATCAATTGTCAAGAAATCTAAAGTCCAACTCCTCACAACTAAATTTGAAGAAATTCATATGGAGGAAAATGAAATGTTTATGGACTTTTACACTAGATTGAATGACATTGTAAACTTAATGTGGGGTCTTGGCGATAAGATCCCAGAAAGTAAAGTGTGTGCAAAAATACTACGCTCTCTTCCTGAACGGTTCAATTCTAAGGTAACCGCAATCCAGGAACTTCGTGATACGGATAATATGAAGGTAGATGAATTAGTTGGTTCTTTACAAACCTATGAATTAAGTTTTAAAGCTCCTAAAGGTAAGTCTATTGCTTTGAAGTCATCTAAAAGTATTATTCAAGAAAATTCAGATTCAGAAAAGTCTGAAGATGATATGGCCCTTTTGGCGAAAAAGTTTTATAAGATTTTCAAAAGTAAGAAAAGAGTCGATTTTTAAAAGGCAAATGAAAAGAAACGTTCCAAACGTAAGTCTAAAACTTGGAAATCATTAAAGATAGTCAATGCTACAACTGTCAAGAATATGGGCATTTAGCAAACAAATGTCCTAAAAAGGACAGATCCAAAAGGAAGGGTATGTTGGCTACTTGGGATGAATCGTCTGATTCTGAAGCCTCTTCTGAGTCAGAAAATTCAGGAAGTGAACCCCTTATGACTCTAGCCAAGTTTACTTTTTCGATCACGATGATTCAACAAGTGAAGAAAATTTGGATAGTGATCATGAATATGATGAAGATCTTCAAGATGCTTACAATGCCTTATATAAGGAAAGTTGTAAAATTGCTGTCAAACTTAAACTTCAAAAAGAAAAGTTTTATAAACTTAAAGAATGTTTTGAAACTCTTATTTTAGAAAAATCTCAAATTTCAGATAGTTTTGAAAAGTCTAAGTGTGATCTAGAATTCAAAACCTCCCTAATTGAAAATTTGAAATCTGAAAATGAGAAACTTAAAAATGAAGTATCTTCTCTTTTGAGTTTGAAGGACACATGGAGATATGCCAAGGTGATCCAAAATTAGAAAAATTGTTATCCGGATCAAGAAAATGTGGCGATCGATCCGGGTTGGGTTATGATAAAAAACATCTCCTAAACAGAAGAATACTCCTTCCAATTTTGTGAAAGGAGAGACTTCTAACTCAAAAGGAAAAGGTACTAGTCAAGTTTTTTCTAAAAATACAAAAACTTTTCCTAAACCCAAAACAGCTATTTTAAAAATCAGATTCGAAACCCACTAGCTGAAAAAATTATTGATTTACTTAAGGAGCTATTAAAATCTAATTCTGTAGGTCACTTTACAACTATAAACATAAGAAGACCAATTATTCTCCTAAACCTAAAACTGTACTGAAATGGGTTCCTAAAGCTGTCTGTTTGGTTGCTCACACTGCTTTCAAAGCTACAAGCCATTCGAAATGGTATCTAGACAGTGGATGCTCCAGACATATGACAGGCGACAAAGCACTATTCACCGATCTTAAAGATATGACTGATGGGTCAGTCACATTTGGTGATGGTAGCAACTGCAAGATAATTGGCAAAGGTACGGTCCAACTCTATAACCTTCCCTTATTTAAAAATGTTTTATATGTTGAGGGTTTAAAAACACAACCTGTTGAGCATATCTCAAATATGCGATAACAACCATAATGTTAAATTTTCTAATCAAGGTTGTGAAATAATAAATGAAAAGGGTTCTGTAATATTAACTGGTCGCAGAACTTCTGAAAACTGCTATATAGTAAGCGATAGTAGCTCATCTAAACAAACGTGTTACATGGTCCATACCGATGAGACAGAATTATGGCATAAACGCCTTGGACATGTACACTATCGAAATTTATACAGATTGAGCAAAGGTGAACTAATTAGAGGTCTACCTAAGATGCAAAAAGTAGACAAGATTTGTGGTGAATGCCAGTATGGTAAACAAACTAGGAGCTCTCACAAAAAGGTGAACTCCAATACCACCACAAGACCACTCGAGCTTCTCCACATGGATCTTATAGGACCAACAAGAACGGAAAGTCGAGGTGGCAAAAAATACATCTTAGTTATTGTAGATGATTATACAAGATTCACTTGGGTTTCATTCTTGAGAGACAAATCAGAAACCCTTGATGAAGTGAAAAAGATTTAAAACGGATTCAAACTGAAAAAAGTTCTCAAGTCAACAAGATCCGTAGTGATCATGGATCCGAATTCGAAAATAGCGGTTTTGAGAAATTCTGTAGCGATCAGGGAATATCGCATGAATTTTCTGCACCTAAAACTCCTCAACAAAATGGAATTGTCGAGAGGAAGAATAGAGTGCTTCAAGAAATGGGAAATGTTATGTTAAATAGCATGAAGCTCCCTAGGAATCTATGGGCTGAAGCAGTGAATACAGCCTGCTACATTATTAACCGTGTTTATATCTGTAAATCTAATAATAAAACGGCTTATGAAATGTGGTTTGAGAAAAAGCCTTCTGTCAAATACTTTCGAGTTTTTGGCAGTAAGTGTTATATTTTGCGTGACCGTGAAAATTTGGGAAAATTCGACACTAAAAGTGATGAAGGGATCTTTTTAGGGTATTCTTTAAACAGTCGTGCATATCGTGTTCTGAACAACAGGACCGGTGTGATTCAAGAGTCAATAAATGTTGTGATTGACGATCTTTTGAATACACCTGTTCCTAGTTCAGATAATGATGAAGTGCTTATACTTGAAAAACAAGAAACTTCACCAAGTGAACCTAATTCTGAATTTAGGACTGTTAAAGATCATCCAACTTCTCAAATACTTGGAAACCCTCTCACTGGTGTGCGCACTCGTAGACAATTAGAGGACATATGTAACTACGTATGCTTTACATCCCAGATTGAACCGGTTAACGTAAAAGAAGCACTTTCGGATGAAAACTGGATTCTTGCGATGCAAGAAGAGCTTAATCAGTTTGTCAGAAATGATGTTTGGTATCTTGTTCCTAGACCTAAAGATAAACATATTATTGGAACAAAATGGATTTTCAAAAACAAATCTGATGAACTTGGAAATATTATTCGAAATAAAGCAAGACTAGTTGTACAGGGATATACGCAAATTGAAGGTATTGACTATAATGAGACATTTGCCCCTGTAGCTCGTCTTGAATCAATCAGACTTTTTATCTCCATTGCATGTTTTAGAAAGATTAAAATTTATCAAATGGATGTAAAGAGTGCCTTTCTGAATGGTGATTTACATGAAGAGGTATATGTTGAACAACCAACAGGGTTTGAAGATCCTAAATTTACTGATCATGTGTATCGTCTTAAGAAGGCTCTCTATGGTCTGAAACAAGCTCCCAGAGCATGGTACGAAAAACTGACTAAGTTTTTACTAAGTCATAATTTTCAGATGGGATGTGTTGATAAGACACTCTTTGTTAAGAAGTATAACGATGATATTCTAATGGTTCAAATATATGTTGACGATATTATTTATGGATCAACCTGTACTAATATGACTGTTGAGTTTGCAGATTTGATGAAGTCTAAATTCGAAATGAGCATGGTTGGTGAATTAAACTATTTCCTAGGGTTGCAAGTAAAACAACAACCTGATGGAATTTTTATCTCTCAAACCAAATATGCTCAGGCTTAATCAAGAAATTTGGATTTGAGAAAGGTAAAAATTTTGATACTCCTATGAGTACAACTTTGAGACTCTCAAAAGACTCTGCAGGTAATGATGTGGATCCTAAATTGTATCGTAGTTTGATTGGTAGTTTACTTTATCTGACTGCTAGTAGACCAGATATCGCCTTGAGTGTTGGTATTTGTGCTCGTTATCAATCAAATCCTAAAGAATCTCACTTAACTGCTGTTAAGCGGATTATGCGATATGTCGCAAGTTCTACTAAACTTGGTCTCTGGTATCCACATGAAACTAATGTTCAATTAGCCGGGTATGCAGATGCTGACTGGGCTGGAAACATTGATGATAGGAAATCAACCAGTGGTGGTTGTTTCTACATTGGAAATTGTCTTGTTTCTTGGTTTAGTAAGAAGCAAAGTTCTATATCGCTATCAACAGCTGAGGCTGAATACATTGCTGCTGGAAATGCATGTACTCAACTTGTTTGGATGAAACGAATGTTGAGCGATTATGGAATTACTCAGGATTCTATGATTTTATTTTGCGATAATTCCAGTGCAATAAATATCTCTAAAAATCCAGTTCAGCATTCACGTACTAAGCATATTGATATTAGATTTCATTACATTCGTGAATTAGTGGAAGAAAAGGTAATATGTTTGGATTACATTCCAACCGAGACTCAACTTGCGGACATTTTCACTAAACCGCTCGACAAAAGCAGGTTTAATAAATTAAAGTTTGATCTCGGTATGTGCAATTTAAATTGAATTTGCATGATTTGTGTATCATAATGTACATAAGTTTGATGATTTATTTGCTTAAATTTGAAATTTATTTGAAAAAAAAATTGCAAATTTTGAGTCGTACTCGACCAGTCGTGAGTGTACACGACCGGTCGTGCTACGACCGGTCGAACACGTACACGACCGGTCGTGAAACTCGGGATTTCACTTTAATTTGGGGATTTTGACTCTTCTTCCTCATTTCTTTTTTTCCCACCAACGGCTCTAGCTACGACCGGTCGAACCCACCTTCCTAGTTCTTCAAGGTTAGTGGTTCCTTTGCATTTTTATTATAGATTCTTGATATTAGTGTTTCAAATCACTCTCTTGTTGAATCTATTGGGTCGTTCATTGCAAGATTGGGGTTTTATCTTGAAAAATCTGATCTATTAAAACCTCATCTCTTCTATCTTGCATCTTGTTGTTTCATTGAAATCCTCCATTAAAATGGATGCTAGAGGTAAAAAGAAAACTACTAGAGGTCCATCTTCTTCTAGATCAACTTCTATTGTACAACGTCATCTTCGGTCTCCCGAAAATGATCCTCCAAATGTTCGGGATTTGCGTATGCGAAATATTATTGTTGAGCGTCCTGTGAATGTTAAATCACATTGCTTCATTTGGTATCCCTCCTCTGTTGGAATCTGTGGGATGGGATAACATCTTGCATTGGGGTGGACCTGCATACCAGTCCATTGCCCAATCCATGTTTGCATGTATCTGTGATTTTTCTCTTGAGAATTTAATTTTAAAGTTGATACTCAAGAAGGATTGTTTGTAGTGGATCGACATTTGATTGCTGATATTATGGAAATACCTGTCAATGATGAGAGCATTCCAATTATATTTTACATGACAGTCTCTCTGAATCTGAACGTAGAATGCTTACTAGAGATTTATGTAATTTGGATGTTCATTGGACTCATAAAGGTCATGCACTTCCCTCAAGATTTTTGTTACCCAGACACAAAGTACTACATAGGATTTTCATCTCTAATCTTTATCCTCGTGCTGGCAATAAAACCGAACTCACTGCTTTTATGGTTCGTGTTTTGCATTCTGTCATCTCTGGTGCAAAAACATGTTTACCTTCCTTAATTTGTCATTCCATTATTCTGTCTCGTCAACATCCTGGACATAGTGATATACCCTTTGGTTATTTGTTGACTATGCTGGCAAATCATATGCTCGTTGCTATGCCTACTAGAGAAAAACCCATCCATCATCTCCCCTTCAATAATTCAAATATTAACAAGATGACTTTAGAATTGGCTGATGGCCAAGTGGATGCTGGTGGCGGTGGTGCTGAAGCAAGAGATGCTGGTCAAGCTAGTGATCCTACTGAAGACGTGAATATGGATGATTTGTTTGAAGAACTTGAGTCAGACTCGGCTGATGATTATGATTTTCAGCCCTCTGATTTTGATGAGAGATTGAATTCCCTTCAAGAGCAAGTGGCTCAAATTCGTGTTACCTAAGATACGCAATTCTCTTATCTACGCAAATATATGAGGCGTATTGCTAAGGGTTTACACTAAATTGATCCTTCTAATCCTGCTCCATCCTCTGGTTCTGACTGAATGTTTTACTAAGTCTGTAATATTTGTTTTTAACTTTACATACTCACTGACTTTTTGAATTATGCACTAAGGCTCTCTTGAATCTATATTTTAACTGCTATTTTCATTTGCTGCCCTTCTTCCTTTGTCATTTTGTGACAAAAAGGGGGAGAAGTTTTGGGAGTTAAGCTTCTCAGGGGTACCTATTACTCAGGGGGAGTTAAGCTCAGAATGATGCAGAATGATGCTAGTTATTTCTTATCATATATATCTGTGCATGCTTCTCTATTGATGAACTTGTGATGTGTATGCTTCTCTATTGTTCAACTTGTTGTGAATATGTTGTGAGTACTTCATTTCAAATTGAAGTATTATAATTTGGATGTTTTGTCACAAATTTGACAAAGGGGGAGATTGTAAGTGTTATGGTCTCATGCTCCTTTGGTTGTCAAATTTTGTGTGCCAAAACATCTATCGGTGTTCTGTACTTGTATGATCATTTATTGGAATTCAAGACACCTCAAAAAGCTACATGTTGAAGCCTCAAGAAACTACATGTTGAAGCCTCAAGAAACTACATGTTGAAGCCTCAAGAAGCTACAAGATGAAGTTCAAGTCTAAAGAAACAACGTATGAAGTAGTTCTATGTTGATGAAGATCTCAAGCATGATATGGTTCAAGATCTCAAGCATGATATGGTTCAAGATCTCAAGCATGATATGATTCAAATTATCTACATTCGTTGAATGGTTGAAGTTCAATGTCCATACGACATGGTTCAGGTTTGAATGACCTTAGGTTGACCCTTTAAGTAGGTCACTTTGGATACATTAATCAAATATTTAAAATACACAAGGTTGGTCTATTCTACGACCAGTCCTAGCTCTTGTTCGACCAGTCCTAGCATTGGTTCGACTAGTCCAAGAAATTCCACGACCAGTCCTAAGTAGTTGAAGATTTTTCAGAATTTTTGGTACGCCCACGACCAGTCCTGGAGGTCCTTCGACCGGTCGTAGGTGTGGCTTCGACTCGTCCACGACCAGTCGTGGAGCTACGACTTAAAGTCCAGCAACGAAATCACTGGTCCTACGACCAGTCGTAGGGATCTACGACCAGTCGTAGGTGACCCACGACCAGTCGTAGGGTACTCACGACCAGTCGTAGAACGGCTTTTAAAGATCGCGCTTATTTTTTCAAAAATCTGTTAGAGCTACGACCAGTCGTAGGTTTCTAAGACCAGTCGTAGGAGCGATTTCTGCTTCTATAAATTGAACACGAAATTCAGAGTTTTCATAACTTCAACGCTATTCAATTCAAGAAATTTTCAAGTGATCACTCTGAGATAAGTTTGTGTTTATTTTAAGCTAGATTGTGCTTATTTAATATTCCTTTTTGCTAGCTTATTTAATTTGATTTTGTTTCTATATTCCAATCTTATTTGAAAAGAGGAATTATCTTATTCCTTCTTCTTGGAATCAAAATCAAATTTAGCTACGCCCAACGAGTTAAATCTAAAATCAATTAGAACTTAGAACCTTATGAATGTGAGTATTGGAAATTGAACTTTGACATTCAAATCATCTACTCCGATTGGTTCTACCGGGCTGCTACGAAAAAGGAGAAATCCAAGTATTTTACAATTCTGTAAAATTCATTTACTTTTGGTTTTGTTTGAGGTTAAGCCAGAAAAATCTCATTGTATTGGTTGTCTGAGGAAAACCAGAAAACTCAGAAAAGAGGGGTTTTTTGAATTGTGTAAGCCCAAGTGAAAAAGACACAATTGTAAAGGTTTTTGGTGAACCTGTGAAAACCTATTTGTTAGTGAACGCTAATATCCCCTGTGTGAGGATATTAGGAGTGGAGTAGCTTTTTGTGTGGCTGTTGGAAAACAGTTGGTGTACACACAAGCGAACCACTATAACTCTTTGACTTGTGGTTTGAATGCTTGCTTAATTTTCATATCTTTTATCATTCGATTGTGTGAATGTACAAGTGGATGTGAATGTTGTAACTATTTACATTTCAAGCAAGTGTGGGGATTGTTGTAATAATTTAGATCTTACTTCTGCATTTAAATTCAATTCCTTGCTATTTCATTTACTTATATTAATATTGAGTCCTTGATCCAAAAGAGGTTCTAGAAATAAGGTTGTCCTACCATAAGCCCTTGTTGATTATGGTGTAAGGTTGTCCTTAGAACTGAATTTGCATCAATCTCTCGATATCTATTTATCAAGGTGATTTAAATTTAGCTTTGTGAATTGATTCATGTTGTAAGGCTATTGGTTTATTTTATTTCCGCTGATTTTATTTTAATTTGGCATAGTCCTATTCACCCCCCCTCTAGGACATATAGCTTGGCCTTTTCAAGTGGTATCAGAGCCTAATAGCTCATTTTGTTGCTTTTTATTGGATTTATTTCCTGAGCTAACGATCTAAGCTATATAAAAAGATGTCAATTTTGATAGCCTTTCAGTTACTAGACCTCCTCCCTTTGATGGCTCCAACTATGCCTATTGGAAAGCCAGAATGAGGATCTTCCTAAAATCAATGGATGAAAGTGTGTGGCAAGCCACAGTAACTGAATGGAAACCTCCTATCATGGAAGTAACTGGTGTTGATGGTTCAAAATCTATGAAAATTACACCGTATTACCAATGGACCACACTTCAGAAAAATGAGAGTAGTGCTAATGCTAAAGCACTAAATGCAATCACTTGCGCACTATCACCGGATGAGTTCAAAAGAATCATATCCTGTGATACTGCAAAGCAAGCTTGGGATATTTTAGAAATGACACACGAAGGTACATCAATTGTCAAGAAATCTAAAGTCCAACTCCTCACAACTAAATTTGAAGAAATTCATATGGAGGAAAATGAAATGTTTATGGACTTTTACACTAGATTGAATGACATTGTAAACTCAATGTGGGGTCTTGGCGATAAGATCCCAGAAAGTAAAGTGTGTGCAAAAATACTACGCTCTCTTCCTGAACGGTTCAATTCTAAGGTAACCGCAATCCAGGAACTTCGTGATACGGATAATATGAAGGTAGATGAATTAGTTGGTTCTTTACAAACCTATGAATTAAGTTTTAAAGCTCCTAAAGGTAAGTCTATTGCTTTGAAGTCATCTAAAAGTATTATTCAAGAAAATTCAGATTCAGAAAAGTCTGAAGATGATATGGCCCTTTTGGCGAAAAAGTTTTATAAGATTTTCAAAAGTAAGAAAAGAGTCGATTTTTAAAAGGCAAATGAAAAGAAACGTTCCAAACGTAAGTCTAAAACTTGGAAATCATTAAAAGATAGTCAATGCTACAACTGTCAAGAATATGGGCATTTAGCAAACAAATGTCCTAAAAAGGACAGATCCAAAAGGAAGGGTATGTTGGCTACTTGGGATGAATTGTCTGATTCTGAAGCCTCTTCTGAGTCAGAAAATTCAGAAACCGAGTTGGGCAGTGAACTTAAGGCCCTTATGACTCTAGCCAAGTTTACTTTTTTCGATCACGATGATTCAACAAGTGAAGAAAATTTGGATAGTGATCATGAATATGATGAAGATCTTCAAGATGCTTACAATGCCTTATATAAGGAAAGTTGTAAAATTGCTGTCAAACTTAAACTTCAAAAAGGAAAGTTTTATAAACTTAAAGAATGTTTTGAAACTCTTATTTTAGAAAAATCTCAAATTTCAGATAGTTTTGAAAAGTCTAAGTGTGATCTAGAATTCAAAACCTCCCTAATTGAAAATTTGAAATCTGAAAATGAGAAACTTAAAAATGAAGTATCTTCTCTTTTGAGTTTGAAGGACACATGGAGATATGCCCAAGGTGATCCAAAATTAGAAAAATTGTTATCCGGATCAAGAAAATGTGGCGATCGATCCGGGTTGGGTTATGATAAAAACACATCTCCTAAACAGAAGAATACTCCTTCCAATTTTGTGAAAGGAGAGACTTCTAACTCAAAAGGAAAAGGTACTAGTCAAGTTTTTTCTAAAAATACAAAAACTTTTCCTAAACCCAAAAGCAGCTATTTTAAAAATCAGATTCGAAACCCACTAGCTGAAAAAATTATTGATTTACTTAAGGAGCTATTAAAATCTAATTCTGTAGGTCACTCTACAACTATAAACATAAGAAGACCAATTATTCTCCTAAACCTAAAACTGTACTGAAATGGGTTCCTAAAGCTGTCTGTTTGGTTGCTCACACTGCTTTCAAAGCTACAAGCCATTCGAAATGGTACCTAGACAGTGGATGCTCCAGACATATGACAGGCGACAAAGCACTATTCACCGATCTTAAAGATATGACTGATGGGTCAGTCACATTTGGTGATGGTAGCAACTGCAAGATAATTGGCAAAGGTACGGTCCAACTCTATAACCTTCCCTTATTTAAAAATGTTTTATATGTTGAGGGTTTAAAACACAACCTGTTGAGCATATCTCAAATATGCGATAACAACCATAATGTTAAATTTTCTAATCAAGGTTGTGAAATAATAAATGAAAAGGGTTCTGTAATATTAACTGGTCGCAGAACTTCTGAAAACTGCTATATAGTAAGCGATAGTAGCTCATCTAAACAAACGTGTTACATGGTCCATACCGATGAGACAGAATTATGGCATAAACGCCTCGGACATGTACACTATCGAAATTTATACAGATTGAGCAAAGGTGAACTAATTAGAGGTCTACCTAAGATGCAAAAAGTAGACAAGATTTGTGGTGAATGCCAGTATGGTAAACAAACTAGGAGCTCTCACAAAAAGGTGAACTCCAATACCACCACAAGACCACTCGAGCTTCTCCACATGGATCTTATAGGACCAACAAGAACGGAAAGTCGAGGTGGCAAAAAATACATCTTAGTTATTGTAGATGATTATACAAGATTCACTTGGGTTTCATTCTTGAGAGACAAATCAGAAACCCTTGATGAAGTGAAAAAGATTATAAAACGGATTCAAACTGAAAAAGTTCTCAAGTCAACAAGATCCGTAGTGATCATGGATCCGAATTCGAAAATAGCGGTTTTGAGAAATTCTGTAGCGATCAGGGAATATCGCATGAATTTTCTGCACCTAAAACTCCTCAACAAAATGGAATTGTCGAGAGGAAGAATAGAGTGCTTCAAGAAATGGGAAATGTTATGTTAAATAGCATGAAGCTCCCTAGGAATCTATGGGCTGAAGCAGTGAATACAGCCTGCTACATTATTAACCGTGTTTATATCTGTAAATCTAATAATAAAACGGCTTATGAAATGTGGTTTGAGAAAAAGCCTTCTGTCAAATACTTTCGAGTTTTTGGCAGTAAGTGTTTTATATTTGCGTGACCGTGAAAATTTGGGAAAATTCGACACTAAAAGTGATGAAGGGATCTTTTTAGGGTATTCTTTAAACAGTCGTGCATATCGTGTTCTGAACAACAGGACCGGTGTGATTCAAGAGTCAATAAATGTTGTGATTGACGATCTTTTGAATACACCTGTTCCTAGTTCAGATAATGATGAAGTGCTTATACTTGAAAAACAAGAAACTTCACCAAGTGAACCTAATTCTGAATTTAGGACTGTTAAAGATCATCCAACTTCTCAAATACTTGGAAACCCTCTCACTGGTGTGCGCACTCGTAGACAATTAGAGGACATATGTAACTACGTATGCTTTACATCCCAGATTGAACCGGTTAACGTAAAAGAAGCACTTTCGGATGAAAACTGGATTCTTGCGATGCAAGAAGAGCTTAATCAGTTTGTCAGAAATGATGTTTGGTATCTTGTTCCTAGACCTAAAGATAAACATATTATTGGAACAAAATGGATTTTCAAAAACAAATCTGATGAACTTGGAAATATTATTCGAAATAAAGCAAGACTAGTTGTACAGGGATATACGCAAATTGAAGGTATTGACTATAATGAGACATTTGCCCCTGTAGCTCGTCTTGAATCAATCAGACTTTTTATCTCCATTGCATGTTTTAGAAAGATTAAAATTTATCAAATGGATGTAAAGAGTGCCTTTCTGAATGGTGATTTACATGAAGAGGTATATGTTGAACAACCAACAGGGTTTGAAGATCCTAAATTTACTGATCATGTGTATCGTCTTAAGAAGGCTCTCTATGGTCTGAAACAAGCTCCCAGAGCATGGTACGAAAAACTGACTAAGTTTTTACTAAGTCATAATTTTCAGATGGGATGTGTTGATAAGACACTCTTTGTTAAGAAGTATAACGATGATATTCTAATGGTTCAAATATATGTTGACGATATTATTTATGGATCAACCTGTACTAATATGACTGTTGAGTTTGCAGATTTGATGAAGTCTAAATTCGAAATGAGCATGGTTGGTGAATTAAACTATTTCCTAGGGTTGCAAGTAAAACAACAACCTGATGGAATTTTTATCTCTCAAACCAAATATGCTCAGGGCTTAATCAAGAAATTTGGATTTGAGAAAGGTAAAAATTTTGATACTCCTATGAGTACAACTTTGAGACTCTCAAAAGACTCTGCAGGTAATGATGTGGATCCTAAATTGTATCGTAGTTTGATTGGTAGTTTACTTTATCTGACTGCTAGTAGACCAGATATCGCCTTGAGTGTTGGTATTTGTGCTCGTTATCAATCAAATCCTAAAGAATCTCACTTAACTGCTGTTAAGCGGATTATGCGATATGTCGCAAGTTCTACTAAACTTGGTCTCTGGTATCCACATGAAACTAATGTTCAATTAGCCGGGTATGCAGATGCTGACTGGGCTGGAAACATTGATGATAGGAAATCAACCAGTGGTGGTTGTTTTACATTGAAATTGTCTTGTTTCTTGGTTTAGTAAGAAGCAAAGTTCTATATCGCTATCAACAGCTGAGGCTGAATACATTGCTGCTGGAAATGCATGTACTCAACTTGTTTGGATGAAACGAATGTTGAGCGATTATGGAATTACTCAGGATTCTATGATTTTATTTTGCGATAATTCCAGTGCAATAAATATCTCTAAAAATCCAGTTCAGCATTCACGTACTAAGCATATTGATATTAGATTTCATTACATTCGTGAATTAGTGGAAGAAAAGGTAATATGTTTGGATTACATTCCAACCGAGACTCAACTTGCTGACATTTTCACTAAACCGCTCGACAAAAGCAGGTTTAATAAATTAAAGTTTGATCTCGGTATGTGCAATTTAAATTGAATTTGCATGATTTGGTGTATCATAATGTACATAAGTTTGATGATTTATTTAAATTTGAAATTTATTTGAAAAAAAAATTGCAAATTTTGAGTCGTACTCGACCAGTCGTGAGTGTACACGACCGGTCGTGCTACGACCGGTCGAACACGTACACGACCGGTCGTGAAACTCGGGATTTCACTTTAATTTGGGGATTTTGACTCTTCTTCCTCATTTCTTTTTTTCCCACCAACGGCTCTAGCTACGACCGGTCGAACCCACCTTCCTAGTTCTTCAAGGTTAGTGGTTCCTTTGCATTTTGATTATAGATTCTTGATATTAGTGTTTCAATTCATATTAGTGTTCAAATCACTTCTTGTTGAATCTATTGGGTCGTTCATTGCAAGATTGGGGTTTTATCTTGAAAAATCTGATCTATTAAAACCTCATCTTTCTATCTTGCATCTTGTTGTTTCATTGAAATCCTCCATTAAAAATGGATGCTAGAGGTAAAAAGAAAACTACTAGAGGTCCATCTTCTCTAGATCAACTTCTATTGTACAACGTCATCTTCGGTCTCCCGAAAATGATCCTCCAAATGTTCGGGATTTGCGTATGCGAAATATTATTGTTGAGCGTCCTGTGAATGTTAATCACATTGCTTCATTTGGTATCCCTCCTCTGTTGGAATCTGTGGGATGGGATAACATCTTGCATTGGGGTGGACCTGCATACCAGTCCATTGCCCAATCCATGTTTGCATGTATCTGTGATTTCTCTCTGAGAATTTAATTTTTAAAGTTGATACTCAAGAAGGATTGTTTGTAGTGGATCGACATTTGATTGCTGATATTATGGAAATACCTGTCAATGATGAGAGCATTCCAATTGGTATTTTACATGACAGTCTCTCTGAATCTGAACGTAGAATGCTTACTAGAGATTTATGTAATTTGGATGTTCATTGGACTCATAAAGGTCATGCACTTCCCTCAAGATTTTTGTTACCCAGACACAGAGTACTACATAGGATTTTCATCTCTAATCTTTATCCTCGTGCTGGCAATAAAACCGAACTCACTGCTTTTATGGTTCGTGTTTTGCATTCTGTCATCTCTGGTGCAAAAATATGTTTACCTTCCTTAATTTGTCATTCCATTATTCTGTCTCGTCAACATCCTGGACATAGTGATATACCCTTTGGTTATTTGTTGACTATGCTGGCAAATCATATGCTCGTTGCTATGCCTACTAGAGAAAAACCCATCCATCATCTCCCCTTCAATAATTCAAATCTTAACAAGATGACTTTAGAATTGGCTGATGGCCAAGTGGATGCTGGTGGCGGTGTGGTGCTGAAGCAAGAGATGCTGGTCAAGCTGGTGATCCTACTGAAGACGTGAATATGGATGATTTATTTGAAGAACTTGAGTCAGACTCGGCTGATGATCCTGATTTTCAGCCCTCTGATTTTGATGAGAGATTGAATTCCCTTCAAGAGCAAGTGGCTCAAATTCGTGTTACCCAAGATACGCAATTCTCTTATCTACGCAAATATATGAGGCGTATTGCTAAGGGTTTACACAAAATTGATCCTTCTAATCCTGCTCCATCCTCTGGTTCTGACTGAATGTTTTACTAAGTCTGTAATATTTGTTTTTAACTTTACATACTCACTGACTTTTTGAATTATGCACTAAAGCTCTCTTGAATCTATATTAAACTGCTATTTCATTTGCTGCCCTTCTTCCTTTGTCATTTTGTGACAAAAAGGGGGAGAAGTTTTGGGAGTTATTAAGCTTCTCAGGGGTACCTATTACTCAGGGGGGAGTTCAGTAGAATGATGAAGAATGATGCTAGTTATTCTTATCATATATATCTGTGCATGCTTCTCTATATGAATGTGTGTGTATGCTTCTCTATTGTTGAACTTGTTGTGAATATGTAGTGAGTACTTCGTTTCAAATTGAAGTATTATTAATTTGGGTGTTTTGTCACAAATTTGACAAAGGGGGAGATTGTAAGTGTTATGTCTCATGCTCCTTTGGTTGTCAAATTTTTGTGCCAAAACATCTATCGGTGTTCTGTACTTGTATGATCATTTATTGGAATTCAAGACACCTCAAAAAGCTACATGTTGAAGCCTCAAGAAAACTACATGTTGAAGCCTCAAGAAAGCTACATGTTGAAGCCTCAAGAAGCTACAATGTTGAAGTTCAAATCTAAAGAAACAACGCATGAAGTAGTTCTATGTTGATGAAGATCTCAAGCATGATATGGTTCAAGATCTCAAGCATGATATGGTTCAAGATCTCAAGCCTGATATGATTCAAATTATCTACATTCGTTGAATGGTTGAAGTTCAATGTCCATACGACATGGTTCAGGTTTGAATGACCTTAGGTTGACCCTTTAAGTAGGTCACTTTGGATACATTATTCAAATATTTAAATTACACAGGTTGGTCTATTCTACGACCAGTCCTAGCTCTTGTTCGACCAGTCCTAGCATTGGTTCGACTAGTCCAAGAAATTCCACGACCAGTCCTAAGTAGTTGAAGATTTTTCAGAATTTTTGGTACGCCCACGACCAGTCCTGGAGGTCCTTCGACCGGTCGTAGGTGTGGCTTCGACTCGTCCACGACCAGTCGTGGAGCTACGACTTAAAGTCCAGCAACGAAATCACTGGTCCTACGACCAGTCGTAGGGATCTACGACCAGTCGTAGGTGACCCACGACCAGTCGTAGGGTACTCACGACCAGTCGTAGAACGGCTTTCAAGATCGCGCTTATTTTTTCAAAAATCTGTTAGAGCTACGACCAGTCGTAGGTTTCTAAGACCAGTCGTAGGAGCGATTTCTGCTTCTATAAATTGAACACGAAATTCAGAGTTTTCATAACTTCAACGCTATTCAATTCAAGAAATTTTCAAGTGATCACTCTGAGATAAGTTTGTGTTTATTTTAAGCTAGATTGTGCTTATTTAATATTCCTTTTTGCTAGCTTATTTAATTTGATTTTGTTTCTATATTCCAATTATTTGAAAAGAGGAATTATCTTATTCCTTCTTCTTGGAATCAAAATCAAATTTAGCTACGCCCAACGAGTTAAATCTAAAATCAATTAGAACTTAGAACCTTATGAATGTGAGTATTGGAAATTGAACTTTGACATTCAAATCATCTACTCCGATTGGTTCTACCGGGCTGCTACGAAAAAGGAGAAATCCAGGTATTTTACAATTCTGTAAAATTCATTTACTTTTGGTTTTGTTTGAGGTTAAGCCAGAAAAATCTCATTGTATTGGTTGTCTGAGGAAAACCAGAAAACTCAGAAAAGAGGGGTTTTTGAATTGTGTAAGCCCAAGTGAAAAAGACACAATTGTAAAGGTTTTTGGTGAACCTGTGAAAACCTATTTGTTAGTGAACGCTAATATCCCCTGTGTGAGGATATTAGGAGTGGAGTAGCTTTTTGTGTGGCTGTTGGAAAACAGTTGGTGTACACACAAGCGAACCACTATAACTCTTTGACTTGTGGTTTGAATGCTTGCTTAATTTTCATATCTTTTATCATTCGATTGGTGGAATGTACAAGTGGATGTGAATGTTGTAACTATTTACATTTCAAGCAAGTGTGGGGATTGTTGTAATAATTTAGATCTTACTTCTGCATTTAAATTCAATTCCTTGCTATTTCATTTACTTATATTAATATTGAGTCCTTGATCCAAAAGAGGTTCTAGAAATAAGGTTGTCCTACCATAAGCCCTTGTTGATTATGGTGTAAGGTTGTCCTTAGAACTGAATTTGCATCAATCTCTCGATATCTATTTATCAAGGTGATTTAAATTTAGCTTTGTGAATTGATTCATGTTGTAAGGCTATTGGTTTATTTATTTCCGCTGATTTTATTTAATTTGGCATAGTCCTATTCACCCCCCCTCTAGGACATATAGCTTGGCCTTTTC
>JAJHSJ010002365.1:0-42804 GCA_021015155.1 Magnolia officinalis
CGAGTTCATGCAACCAGCGGTACACTTGAAGAGGATGTGATGCGTGGACATTGCATTACCTTCGAATCGAGCCTGATTTCTGCTGAGCCAAATCTCCCAAATTATGATGCTAGGGGCCAGACCAATGAGATAAGATGCCTACCAGTGGTAGAAGCCTGTCGAGTGCAGATGCGGGTTGTCGGTATCTAACTCAAGCAAGTGGATGGTTTCTATTTATACCCACTTGATGCACCATTAACACCATTCACAATATTCGTATTAATTACATTATTTGTATGGTATTCTGATTTATGTTTTACTTGTGTGTATTATTTTAATTGTATCGTGCACGAAGTATGATGAGTTCACTCACTTAAACCTGACCAGCTGACGGTTTATTGATGGAAAAACCATACAGGTGGAATTGAAGCAGATACAACAACTGAAAGAGCAAGAACTTGAAGCCAAACTAGTGGATGATCCATAGAAACAATGGTCATATTTAACCAAAGATGAGCTTATTTCGTTAAATTAGTAGATTAAACGGGACATGTGTTTATATTATTATTTTTATTTCTGTTTTAAAATGACTTCTAATTTAAATTTTATAATTTTGAATAACTTGATGATTCTAATGACTTAATAAAAGTCTTAATTTAGTGAATAAAAATAATTTAGCATGTATTTTTTATTTTCATGGATGTGTGGTGGTGAATGTTTGTCAATGGATTAGTGGTGGATATTAGTGTATTGATAGATGTTAATAGGAACATAGAATTTAGATTATATTAATTATGTCTCTATTAAATAATTGACTCACGGATTTAAGTACACTAATTAGTGTACGAGTCATGGACCGTAACTCAAGTTTGAGGGTGCACATCGAGTACCTGAATTTCAGGGTGTGACAGTGTGCATAATGGTGGGGCCCCGCTTTGACAACTTCCTGAATTTGGCACATACATGACACGTGGGCCTACTTTTGTAGCCATCTAGAGCTTGAAATTTCCTTATTTTTTAACAAGGCCTCATCACATCGTTATATATACACGATTTTTTTTTCCTAAAATCAACAAAGTTGTAAGTGGTTTGTTCCTGCCTTTTTTAAAATAAATAAAAAAAATCACTAATTTGAAATAATAAAGCCAATTTAATTACTTCATCAAATTTAGATTCTTTTAATATACTATAAAATTTATATGCAGTCTAATTATTGGTTGCCAACACAAATATTGGATTCCAGTGGATTTCAATTACTGATTGCCTTACAAAAGAAAAGATTTCAATTCACATCGATTATATATAATTGTGATTTGGATTCCATTTTACATATTCCCTATTTAGAAACACTGTATTTCATGTATATAGAACCGCCACCTCAATGTGAACTGCCTGGATCTTAAATGTATGAATGACAAAAAGGAGTGACATCATGTAGATATAGTGGGCAGCCGCTTAGAGAAAAAGTCGATGAATAGGAAGGTTTTGGCATCAATGAAGAAAGTGGGCGTCGGAATATAAAAAAAGTGTATAAATAGGAGAAACAAAACCTCATTTTGCATTCCAAGGAAGAAAGAACATGCATACACTTCTTTATAATGGCTTAAACTTTACATAGTATGCTATCAAAAATTCAGACAAACAAGGACAAGATTAGCTACTCATTATGCAGCTCATGTTAAAAACCAGAAACTAGCCAAACTCAACACGGAATCACACATGACTATTTGGGCCTGGAAAATGATTGCCAACAGATAGGATCTTGAAATGTATAATGAAACTTCAATAAACATAATCCGTAAATGTTGAAGTCCATCAAGCCACTATGCAACGCTAAAAGATGGGAACTCACTGGAGAAGCCATCAATACAAGCATACATTTTTTTTATTTCTTTATTTGTAAGACAAGGTGGAACCATGACGGACGGACATGTCACATCCCAACTCATGAGAGCATGAGACTGACTGATCAGATAGGCCTACTCATCGGGGTTGTAGAGTTAGTTATAGTTACCTCATTTATAGAGTGGATTTTGGCACTTCCTGAAGATTGATCTGATTCGGTGACCACCCTTGAGATAAAAAATCCTGGCTGAGTAGGTTGTGGGAGATCCATAGATTCACTTCCAAGCATGAGAACAAACCGAGGACATGGTGGGCCTATCCGCTGCATCTTGTTGAACACATAGTAGCCCGATGTGGATCCATCTCAATGCTTCACTCGTTGGACATGTTTGGGCTAACAAAGAATCAATCAACTTCAAAGCTCTTCCGTCACACCATAATTCCCATGCCTGTAATAGCACATTTCATGTAAGGATACGAGACTAAGGTGTGTTTAATTTGAGTTAAGGGGAGAATCCTACATAAGTCAGGAGGCTCTGTGCATTGTTAGGAAAATTGAGACCATTGTTCCCTTTTCCATAGAATCTCTAGTAGTAAAACTCCAAAACTATAGACATCGGATTTCACGGAGAATCTCCCTCCCATTGCATACTCTGGTGCCATGTAGCCGCTGTTGGCAATGACCATGATAGAAGATACATTAGAAGTACTATATAATTAGAAAATGAGAAATTCTAAGAGGACTGAGGGCTGACAGACATGCAATATCGAAGCCACTCATTCAATGGCTCCAATGTGTCAATGTCCTGTCCAATGATTTGGGGGGTACGTAGTCAACATTTATAAGTAATTGTTTCATTAGTAATCATATATAGAATAGTGTGTTTGATGTGTATTGCCAAAGTAGAACATTGCATGCCAACTTACTATGTTCCGACGACTCTATTGGTTAGTACTTGGCTTTCATTTCCACCCAAAAATCGTGCCATTCCAAAGTCAGAAATTTTTGAGTTCATCTCATGGTCCAACAAAACATTGCTAGCTTTTAGATCCCTGTGAATGATTCTGACTCTTGAATTTTCGTGGAGATAAACAAGGCCCTTTGCATTCCACCTACAATATTTTGGCATCTTTCCCAGCCTAACTGAACTCGCTTGACTGGGTCTGAAAATAGCACACAAATTGAGTAAGATCACATTTTACTAACTGATTTAGAACAAACTTTGAAATAGCATATTACATAGTGCCTGTGGGAGTTTGTCATCTCTCGTAGCTGGTCCCAAGCCCAAATAAAAGAGGTGTTCCACATAATTTGCAATTGGTGTGAAACTTCAGCACAACTTTTATCATGAATCCTGAATGTAACAGATCTGTGTAGCTGACACCCAGAACCATAGCTCAACTGGTAGACTGAGTGGAGATACCTCGTTTCAACACTTGAGGTTCGTGTGTGTACTGGCATGGGTGTATGACAAGCTACACCAGTCCCCCCCCCCCACCCCCCCCCCCCCCCCCCCCCACAAAAAAAAAAAAAAAAAAAAAAAAAAAAAGATCTGTGTAGCTGACTGCAATTAGTTGTTATAAGGCTTTTATGATGATGATCATGAGTTGGATCATTTTTAGGCAGCATATATTGGAATGCAAATTAAATTAAATTATGCTTACGCAACATATTGAATTAAAACATGTTTAAGTTGATTGACTGAACTAAATATCTTGATATTTCATGATTAAAGTAGCTGGCCCCAATTGGTAGGGATAAGGAAATTCCATAATAAGGTTGGAGTTAATATATTTAAAGGCTATTGATCTTTCAATTGATACAATATATGGGACATCCACTTTGGGCCCTTTTTTATTAAAAAAATTTAAAATAAAAATTATGTTTTAAAAAAAAAGAAATAGAAATAGAGAACTTTCTTGAGGATTCTCTAACCCATAAAAAGCAATCGTCCAAGTTCAATATTAAGATATTGCTTTCCTGGATCCGTTGACGGATGTTAGCTGGGACCACATCTTTAATAGTTGAAAAGTCCAAATAGCCTTCTGAAGACTAGAGGTCGGCCACCTTAGCATTTCAAAAATGCTCAGAAATTCTACAATTGATTGCACTTGTTAGGACATAGGCACCAATCTACTATGGTCCCTTTTATATGAATGATTCTAATAGAACAATGGAGAATGCCACATGCAACCAATTCAGACGATCTGAGCAATGGATCTACTAATGTTTTCGTCCTCACATTATGATTCAATAGTAAAGTTTGTTTGTTAATTGGTTGGTTTTCCTACTGAGCTTCTAAAGGTTAGTGCTTGTGTGTGCGATTACAATCACATAGGCATGCCTATGTTTGTTTTACATCTGTGTCTATGTGGTGAAATTTAGAAGTAAAAGGAAAAAGAAATAGTTCAAACCAAAGAGGAAGACATCAAGGCTGGTGTTTGGCATGTATTCATAGATGAGCAGCTTCTCTCCCCTCTCTATACAGCAATACATGAGCCTCACAAGGTTCCTATGTTGGAGTTTGGCGATCAATGTGACTTCATTCTTGAATTCTTGTAGACCTTGCCCTGAGACTCTGTGAAAGCCTTTTAACAGCTATTTCCTTCCCATCAGGTAGCATTCCCTGTAATAATTTTCCATACAATTGTTACTTAATTAGAAAACCCATGTAGCCATTCTATTTAAGACTTATTCAACTACAAGTAAATATGCATTTAGATGATGACTTCAAAGATTCAGATGATTCGAGCTAACCTCACAAAATAATGAGTTTTCCCAATAATTGATAAGAAATTAGCACTTTAATTGTATATATATATATATATATATAATATATATATATATATATATATTTTTTAAGGAAAGAGGTGGAACCCGAGATCCACGGGTCCGCCATATCATTGATATGAGTGCACTTAAATTGTTGTAGCAGCTTAAATTAGCACTTAAATTGAAATTACATAGATGTTATTGTAATCTAGAGTCCACACCCTTGATATGAGTGCTCAGGAAATTAAGGATGCATTTGGTTGCACCAAATATCATTGTTATGATATTTGGTGCAACCAATGTAGCTAAAAATTTCCTCTTTTCATTTTTGTAGAATAAAAATCTCCCAAGTAGTTTGATTGTGAATCCAAATACATCCTTACACAAATGCCTTACCTTATATACGGGGCCAAATCCACCTTCTCCGAGCTTATTTCCATCATAGAAGTTGTTTGTAGCAGCTTGTATTGTAAGTAAATCAATTAATGGCAGATCTTGTGTTTGCTCACCATTCAAGCTTGAGTCCATGACTTCTGAACCAACCGGAGGCCCCAAGTAATTTAATAGTGTATGGTGCCCATTCTCTTTCACTGATTCGATCAGAAATGAGAAAAGATAAAACTAGTCATTGGGATTTTCATGGGCTCATTGGCTAGATGATCGATGATCCAGGCCACTTATGTGACTCACCCTACTTGTGTGGCCACCAATGGCAAAATTGCTTTAACTGACTATTAAGTATGATGAATTGAAGAGACAAAATGTTTGATGTGTCATTCTACTATTATGTTTCTTTCCATAAATGAGTACTCATTAAAAGTAAGGCCCATAATATTGATCTTGATTATCTGATCTTTCAACCAGGTTGGACCAGGCCAAGTAGAAAACATTGCAAGGATAATTGAAGCAACATGTGATCATCCACCAACAAATTAATGTTGATGGATCTGTGAGGGGGAATCCTGGACCTTCGGGTGGAGGGGGAATATGCAGGGGGGAGAAGGGAGATTTCAATTTTGCCTTTTTAAATGCTTATGGTTTTGGGACTAACACGGTAGCCAAGCTACGAGCAGTGCATGATGGCCTATTTTGTAGTATTCGCAGGGGCTTCCATCATATCGTCATCGAGTCAAATTCGAGACTGGTTGTGGATCTGATTGTTGGGCTGGCGAGGCCAGGCTGGAAATAGAGGGCATGGCTATATAGAATTAGCCAGCTGATGAGGCAGGGCACAGTCAATGTGGTGCATGTCCAAAGAGAAGGGAACATACCGGCAGACTCTTTGGCTCGTTTGGAAAGTGCGTCTCAGTCCCAGGTTTTTTTCACAAATCTCACAGATCTTCCTCGTCAGGTACGAGTAATTTTTTTCTCGACAAAGTGGGTTTGGGTGCGATTAGGAGGGGCTGATTCCCGTTGGGTGGTTTTGTAATTATTTCCTCTGTTTTCTGGTTGGATCTCTTGTTTTTATGAAGGAGCTCCATCGTGTATAGGTTTTTTGGGGTTGATTAATGAATACATTGATAAAAAATTAAAAAATAATAATAATAATAAATAAATAAATAAAAACATGTGATCATCCACCAACAAATTTTAACTTCTATCACCAGGGTTGTCCATAGGTTGAGCTCAAGCAATGCCTAGGTCAGCCCAAACATTGCCCATCTCAAATTTTGACCTGGAATTGAGACCCAGCCCTCCCCCAAGGCCTGAAATTAGGAGCATTCATGGCACATGGAGGGTGTACATTAAATATATAGATTCTCAGGCTGGGACTTAGAAAATATCTTCAAGTTCAAGTGTAGGCATGGGTACCTATTATTTCTTTTCTGACCTAAAAATCAGTTTGATGGTCAGTCCACCGGTCCAAAAATAAAATCCAAGCTAGACCGGCTTCACCCCAGAGCCCAATGGCGCGGTCCAACCCATTGAAACCCCTATATATGGCTTAAGATTATTTAGCTTTTTTCTTAACCTTTTGGAGATCTCTTCTTTCGTCGTTGGTAGCAGTAGACACAAGAACTGAATAGAGTCAACCCTGCAACCGATGCCACACTAACAAATATTATAATCTTCAATCTGTTCCCTCCATTCCCTGTCAAGAAAATGATTTCTGATTATAATCACAGTGCACATTGTTATGTCTGTGTTTGGATGCACATTGTGGACATTAGCTTAATAAGTGAAAATAACAAAAAAAAAAAAAAAAAGGTTTGGTTTCAAGTCCAACTTACAAAAAAGGGTGATCATCGTCTTAAGACTAGACCAACTTGTTTCCCTCCCTAAAAATCTTGTTTATTTAGCTTGAGAAATGCAAAAATTAAAAAAAAAAAAATTAAAAAAAAGCTCTAAGTGCATATTTTATAGTGCTCATAGTTGCTTGGCCAGGATCCTTCCTCTTGCAGTCCAAGAGTTAAGATGGATGGTAGGAGAAGGAAATGTATATTCTAAGATCAAAACTGGTTTACCTTTGGGCTCATTACAGGAGTAGATTGCAAAGAATTCTGGAGTAACTAAGAATTGCAACATTAATGGCTTGACTTTTATATAAGAAGGGATGGCTGGAATCTGAAGATCATTACTTCCAGATGAGATGCGACATCAAAAAGAAAGTGTCATGAACATTGCAAAAGTGGAGAACCATGTGGTCTATATGATTTTCAACTAAAGCGCTGTGGAATTTCAGATACTGCACCGTGTGATCATCATTGAACTTGTTCCAATGGATGAGCTCTTGAAGTGAGGAATCAGATTATTACAAGAAAAAGAGTAGTAGGAAAGAATTCCTCATTTCTTTCCAAGTGTGCACTCCTCTAATAAAGATAGAGTTATACCAATCTCAGGCAGGCCCCATGAGAGATTGGTAGAAATTCGTAAGGAAACAATGTGGAGTGGTTTGTTTGCCAAAATAATCCCTTGTGTAGCAGAGAATCTGTTGTAGTAGCGATTGACCACCTATAAAGCTGGCAAAGAGGGGAAATTTCAGTTGGGTTCCGTTGCATGTCCTGTATTCTTTTAAGGCTCGGTGAACCTTAGGGCCTATTTGTTTCGCCAATTATCACAATAATATAAAGGAATTGTACAATGATTACAAATTACTCTATCCATTTCCGGACAACATCTACATTTGACTGCCGATTCTCATATCTTATTTATCTGTAGTAAATTTATAATGATGGCATTTTTACATTACTTTAATGTCAAATCATCTCCAAAATACACTGATGCCCCTGTATGAAATCCATATTTTTCATAGTAATGTCGTGAAAAAAATGAAATGATTACAAACTTCTTGTCTTCTAAATACATCTGCATTTGGCCATCAATCTCCATGCTTGGTTCGATAGTGTTAAAATCATAATAATGATAATTTATATTACCAAGATAATTGGTGAAACAAACGGGCCTTTAGCCAGGCTGGGGTGGAATGACTCATCGAAGTTTACCAATATGATTATGTAGTGGACGATGGTTGGTGACTGACCACAAGGTCATTGTTGTCTTTCCCATTGCTATCATGCGTGGAGATGAGCTCAAGAGGGAAACACTCCCACATGGTCAAGGGGTGATGGGACCTACTTCTCTTTCTGGTGGCCTTATTATGAGCAGCACCTCCCCAAGAGGTGGTAATGGCATGCTCAGCCTTTGTTATGGCATCCTATACTCTTGACAAGCAGAGCGATCAGTTTGAAAATTGTAGATACACCTTTTACTGAGGGCAATCACCCATGGCAACAATACTATCATCTGAATCTTCTTCTTCCTCCGGTTATAGTGCATCTAGAGGAAGGACTAAGGTATGCTCAAATTGGAAGGGAATGACTATAGAGTGTCACTATCTTATAAGCCTGTGTATAGGAGACTGGGTTAGCAAGGACCATTAATTCTCAAGCGTGATGTCACAATTGTAGACCATTAATTGTTGGACAGGATCCTTAAGGACCCAACAATCTTTGGTCTTGTGGCTGATGGTGTGATGCTATCCATAAAACCTAAGATCCTCTGTTCTATTGGCCTCCTGGTGCCTATGAGACTCAAGTAACATGATGGTGCCTATTGATGTTAATTTTTTGAATGTAGGAATGATATCCTCCAAGGAAAATATGTATTCCCTCTATTGTGGAATGTGTTTTTGAAGCTTGCCATCATTCTTGTTGTCTTTGTTCCCTCCTTTGATGTTAAGCTTGATAGGCTTGTTCTCTTTGTCAACCACATTCGAAGAAGAGTGCATTTTTTGACCGGTCTCTCCCAGATGGCCCATTATGAAACAAGGACCGTTCAACTGCGAAAATGCTATTTTGTTAGCTCCTTGAAGGTCATTATGGGAGCAACGAATTTTTTGGCGTAGTGGAATAGAGCATAGGTTAATTTTTTGTTTATGTTAAACAAATAAAAGTTGAAATTTTCAAACTTAACAGCTAAATGGTAGTGTGACAAGTCGAGTCGCATCCATCTATTGACAATTAAGGACAATTCAATCACATATGACCGATTTTCCATGCTGTTGTTTCATTGCTAATAGTCACCAATTAGGCGATCTGATCGCCCCTTATGAGTAGAAGAAACTCACTAGTAAAATTTCCTATAACCAATCCCACATATCCACGGACAATAACACTAGACTAGTGCACCACTTGAATGCTTCCCCCTCAAGGGACGCAATTAAGACACGGAGGTAATATCGCCGCACATTGAATTTTTTTTTTTTTCCATTGATGTGAGGAAGTGCAGTAGATGCTCTGACGGTGATTTAGTATAAACCAAGTTTTGGAAGTCTGGATGTCTGAAGCCAAAAAGAAAGCAAATTTATCAATTTTGGAAGATAAGTTGTCCTAAAGATGAGCTTAGTATATATGCGTCTCGAGCTCACATTCATTTAGCTACATTTTTCCATAGGTCTGCTTGAGACACAGCAGGGAAAGGCACTTTAGTTTTTCCACAAGGCATGATCCTTGAGACTTGATGGTGTAGAAATGGGTCCACATGAGGTACTTGTTCGACATCTAACTCCATGTCTAGCAATGGTGTTGGTGCTTGCAACGTGACATGAAGGGTATTAAGGTGAGCACCCATGGCCTGTTGGCTTTACAAAGACTTAGAACCGTACACACCACAAAGCTATAAAAATAAACACCTTTTTTATTTAATTATTATTTTTACTTGCTTTTCACTTGCTGCACTGAACGTACAACACCCCACCTGTTTATATAGTAACTTGCTACCCTGTGAAATGCCTAATATGCCCTCATTAACTACATTTATTCCACCATTTTCAAACGTTTGAAAATCCACTAGCTACAACACGTGCAAAATGTGGAAATTCCAATAACCACAACATGTAGCGTTTCAAATGCCATGAAAGCTTCTAGAGGTTGCTGGAGCATCTGAACCGTCTATTTGGTTTGGACGTTCCAACACTTCCCTTCAAACCAAAACCGGTTTTATTCCAAGCATTGACCTTAGTCGTCTAAATGTATCAGTCGGTAATGCCTTGGTAAATATGTCCGCGACCTGTTCAGTGGTATGACAGTACTCCAATTTCACCACTTTCTACTTCACTTGATCTCTGAGAAAATGATATCGAGTATTGATGTGCTTGCTCCTTCCATGCTGCACCTGATTTTTTAAGATCTCGATTGCCAACTTGTTATTCACATATATAACTGTGGATCCTTCATGTGGATGCTTCAGCTCTTTTAGCATGTTTCTCAACTAAATCGCCTCATAGACTGTGGATGATATTGCCACATACTTTGCTTCACATGTGGACAAAGCGACCACACTTTGCTTATTTGGGTTCCATGTGAAAGCAGTCGATCCAATATAGAATACTTAGTCAGTGTTGCTCTTTCTTTCATCTTGGTCACCTCCCCAATCATTGTCTGAGTATCCATACAATATTGTCTCATCTTCGTATGGATAGAAAAGACCAAATTCCATTGTTCTTTTGACGTACCTGAGGATTCTTTTTGCGGCTAGCCAGTGTAATTCTTTTAGCGCTTCAATGTACCTACTTAGAAGCTCAATACTATAGACGATATCCGGCCTTGTGGTTGTGAGGTTCCTTAAGCTTCCAATCAGACTCTTGAATATAGTCGAGTCAATGCTTCTTCCTTCCCCATCCTTTGCTAGTTTTAAGCCCGTTGCTACAGGCGTGTTTACGGCATTGCAATCGTCCATCTTGAACTTTTCAAGCAATTCCTTGGCATACTTCTTATGAGATATATAGATGCCACCATGTTGTTGCTTCACTTCAATGCCCAGAAAAAAGGACATCAAACCTCCGTCGGTCATCTCGAACTCCTTAAACATAGCCTTCTTGAATTTATCAAACATCCGTCGGCTGTTTCCTGTAAACAACAAATCATCAACACATAGGCATGCTATAAGCATATCGCCATAAGCATTCATCTTGATGTAAACTGCATGCTCATATGGACATTGGGCGAAGCCGTTCTCTTAAAGATAGTTGTCGATATGTGCATTCCAAGCACGTGGAGCTTGCTTCAACCCATAGAAGGCTTTCTTCAGTCTATACACCTTGTATTCCTTCCCTTGAACAACAAAACCTTCAGGCTGATCAACATAGGCCTCTTCTTCTAGAATTCCATTCAGGAATGCAGATTTCACATCCAGTTGGTAGATTATCCAACTGTGACGGGCTGCAAGGGAGATAATCATCCTCATAGTGTCAAGGTGACCAATAGGAGCGAAGACTTCTTTATAGTCCACCTCATACTTCTGTTTGTAGCCCTTTGCTACGTGCCTTGCCTTGTAGCGATCGATCTCACCATCAACATTTCGCCTGATCTTGTACATCCATTTGACGCTAATAGCTCTTTGGCCTTGAGGAAGTAAAGTTAGATCCCATGTATAGTTCTTCTCAATGGCTCGGATCTCCTCTTTCATAGCCGTCTTCCAGCCTTCTTCTACAGCCTCCTCAAATGTAAGAGGCTCGTGATCCGCATACAAGCAGAACAAATTTACTTCCTCAGTTTTGGCGTAGATATCGTTGAAGCTCCTCATTTTGATAGGACTCAAGGGTGAGGAGAACTGGATGATGACGTGCTGGCTGGATTTTGATTTGATGGAATACTTCCAGAGGAGATGAACGTATTGCTGGACTTCTGCATTCGGCGGAAGAGGGTGTTGCAGGTGTCTGCTCCTGGTTCTCATGCTTCTCTTCTTCATGTTCTTCAACCGCGACTTGATTTTCTTTGGTCGAATCTTCCTCGTTCCATTTCCAGGCTTCTTCCTCGCAGAATACTATATCTCTACTCACCACCACTGTATTGGTTAGTGGGTTGTAGAATTTGTATGCCTTTGACTCTTCACTGTAGTCGATGAAGATGCACTTCTCACCACGATCATCAAGCTTCTTTCTTCTTGCTTCTGGAACTTGAGCGTAGGCGACATACCTAAAGATCCTTAGGTGCGCCACGCTTGGCTTGTATCCACTCCATGCGTCTTGCGGTGTCTTGAATCTGACACTCTTGGTCGGACACCTATTAAGCAGATAGGCAGTACATGCATCTGCCTCTACCCAAAAATTCTTTGGTAGACTTTTCTCCTTCAGCATGGTCCTTGTCATGTCGAGAATGTTATGGTTTTTCCGTTTCGTAATTCCATTCTGTTGTGGCTTATAGGCTGCAGTGTGTTGTTGCTTGATTCCTTGATCCCTGCAATACTCTCGAAAGGCATTTGAGGCGTACTCTCCACCTCTATCAGATCTAACGGTTTTAATTTTAAGACCACTTTCTTTTTCAACAAGGGCCTTAAAATTTTTAAAAATAGTAAAAGCAGCAGACTTTTCTTTGATTACATACACTCACAGTTTTCTACTAAAATCGTCATTGAAGGTAATAAAGTATTTATTACCTCCAAGAGAGATTGGCTCCAATGGTCCACATATATCAGTGTGAACCAACTACAGTGGTTCTCTTGCTCTTCGCGATACTCCACTCGGAAAGGAATTCCTTTGCTGTTTCCCAAGTGTGCACTCCTCACATACTTATTCTGGAGCTTTAATGGTAGGAAAGCCTTGCACCATGCTTGATGACGACAGAAGTTTCAGGCCACTGAAATTTAGATGGCCAAAGCGAAGATGCCATGTCCAAGAATCATTCTTTGCTTTTTCATAAAAATACTTCTCAAGCATTGTGTTTATATGGAGCGAAAACATGCGATTCTTCGCCATCTAGACTTTCATAATCAAATGTCCATGCATATCTCTTATGGAAAGAGAAGAATTCTTCATGTGTATAACATACCCTTTTTCGAGGAGTTGTCCGAGACTCAGTATATTACTTTTCATGTTGGGCACGTAGTACACATTGAAGATGTAGTTTGGAACACCATTCTTCTAAAAGATTTTGATTTTGCCTTTACTTTTCACCAGTGTCTTTGATGAGTCACCAAATGTCACATCATCATGAACTCCTTCTGTGAGTTCTTCAAAAAGGCTTTTGTTCCCGCACGTGTGATTGCTCGCACCTGTGTCGAGATACCATACATCTAGTCGATCACATCCTTTCTCTTGTACAAGGAGCACTATAGAGTCTTCCTGATCATGACTCGATGCTTCAGCATAGTTGGATCGTTCATCCTAATCCACTGGCTTGCTCCAACAATCTAAGGCATAATGGCCGAATTTGTTGTATTTTCGACACTGAATATTTCTCATATTTCTGCGACCGCGCGGATCGGCCTCTACCATTCCCTCTTCCACGGGACTTGGTAAATTTCTATTGATTTTGTGGATGGTTCAGATGATATCCACGTGCCCTTCCTCTTGCATTAGTGTTGGTGTCGCAACCTCCACGATTTTATGACCACTACTTTGGTCATTTAGAGTCAGCTTAGCCTCTAAGGCATGTTCCAACATCGATGCATTATTTTTCTGCATTCGTTGCTCATGCACTTGCAACGATCCCATCAATTCTTCGATGGACAAGTTTTTCAAGTCCTTCGATTCTTCAAGGGCCACCACCACATGTTCGAATTTGGTTGTGAGAGATCGAAGTATTTTTTCTACTACCTGAATATCTTCAAACTTTTTGCCATTTATTTTTAAATTGTTAACTATAACAAGCAATTTTGAAAAGTAGTCTGAAATGGACTCACCTTATCCTTCATATGTGCAGCATCAAACTCGGCTCTAAGGGTTTGGAGTCGAACCCTCCTGACATAATCAACACCCTTGAATATGGTGCTGAGATTCTCCCATGCTTGCTTGCATGTTGTAGCTTCAGCGATTCGTTCAAAGGTGGAGTCATCCAACCCTTGATATATAAAAAATAAAGCCTTCTTGTCCTTTTTCCTTTGATCTTTGAGAGCCATCTTATGTTCGGCAGAATAGGAGGCTTTTTGCTCCGTTGTGGGTTCTACATACCCATCACTGATGATATCCCATAGATCCTGAGATCCGAAAAAAGCCTTCATCTGGATGCACCAGTTTTCATAGTTATCCTTAGATAACTTTGGAATCTGCGGCTGGATCGAGAACGCCATCACTTCTTCACACCATGGATCAACAACGCCTTTTTCTTGACGTAGTAGTGGCAACACCTTGATCACATGATCTGAACTTTCAAATTATACCTGGTCCTACAGGATCGTCTTGCTTTGATACCAGTTTGTTGGCTTAACCGTACACACCACAAAGTTATAAAAATAAACACCTTTTTTATTTAATTATTATTTTTACTTGTTTTCACTTGCTGCACTGTTGTTGCACTGAACGTACAGCACCCCACCTGTTTATATAGTAACTTGTTACCTTGTAAAATACCTAATATGCCCTCATTAACTACATTTATTCTACCAGTTTCAAACATTTGGAAATCCACTAGCCATAACACGTGCAAAATGTGGAAATTCCAATAACCACAACATGTGGCATTTCAAATGCCATGAAAGCTTCTAGAGGTTGTTGGAGCATCTGAACCGTCTATTTGGTTTGGACGTTCCAACATGGCCATGATGAGTGTCATCATCATACCATCTAGACCTCATGCAAGTGAGGATCAGGTTCTTTTGATGTAGTCATCATGATAGAGGCTGTTGGTGAACGTGCGAAGGGATTATCCTGCTGGTTGGTAATGTTAGCCGATGCAATCTTCCTAGTGGAAATGGTCATGTGGCTTGACCAACGTGATTGAGAGACTAGGGAACCATGTGGGGTGATGAAAGGTAAGGAACTCTTAAAAGAAGTGGAGGGAACTCATTCTGAGAGAGTGTGAAATGTGGTAGAGTTTGGATGGACAACTATTGAGGGATCTGTACAGGCACCTTATCTGGGCATGCATGAATTAATCCCCTTGTGACAAGGCCCCATGTGCATGGTGGATGTTACTGAGGGTGTGTCAGATGATGAGTGAAGATAGAAGAAGATCCGCTTATGGGGCTGATGGAGTTAACATAAATTCACCTCCTAAGACCAGTTGATTGTGGATTAGGAGAGGTAGAAACTGTTATGGGTAAAAATGGACTGACATGAAGCAACCAACATAGGAGCAGCAACAATAGGAAGGTAACCTAGGTTGGATGACTGAGCGTGACCTCCATGGATGGTTCGACTGTTGGGGATTTGTGCTGTGGAATCGCACAGATCTAGATCTAGGATAGCAATTCAATGACACCAAGCAAACACAAGAGAACACACAGAGAATACATCATGCTTTGCTTTTTTGTTTAGAATCTTTTGTTTCTTGCAGGATCGAGATAGTTATTGGAAGATGATGCAGAAATAGATAGGTTCATGTGTTACTTCAATGGTGACACTGTGGGAATATGTTATTTGGAATTTGTTTGGTTGGAATATGTTATTCCGAGTAGACTCATATTTGTATGTTTTGCCAAATCTGTTATGTCATTTATGAATTTCCCACTTCAGAGTTTCGTTATACACAACACATGCCACATCAGTACTATCAAAACGGTAGCATCCACTGTGAAGATCACGTGGCATAAAAATCAAGCTGGCCCAACGTTAGGTGTGTTGGAATATTTGGTTGAATTAAATAAACTATAGAAAATCGAAAACCAAAAATAAAAATAAAAATTTGAGAAAGATGACTTATTGAATTGAGTTGAGGTGTGACTGAGTCACTCGGCTTGAAATTGAATTTACTCCCCTTGGACAGCATCCCAAGCGCAATAGGTTTCCAGAACAATCGACCTGTTACAACGACTATGACCCGGTCCCAACGGTGTACTCACTGTACACGAGCTTGAACCACTTGCAGTTTAACCCGAAAGTGCAGCGATGAACTCATAAACAAAATGCTTAAAACTGATTATCAAAGAGAAAGATTTTTGTGTATATGAAACTGGAATCGGAAGTCTTATATAGACTCCGAAGTGATGCATAAGCACCATTTACAAAGGGGTTAGGTCCATTGGGTTTAAACCCAATAGGTGTGACCAACCGGAATGGATGAATCTCTCTAGTTTAAAACAAAAAGGCGCAAGTGCGAGTACACTCTTATAAATAAAGTCCCGCGAGTACCCACACACAGACACCCATGCGAGTACACTCACACCGCACCTGCACCCGCACCCGCACCCACACCCAGCCCAGCCTGTCCCGTCACGTCGGGCACATGCACAGGCACATGGACACGGACTCGGACTCAGCTCGGCTCGGCTCAGCTTGGAGAACGCGCTCGCTCGCGTGTGGTCAATGACATACATTAGAGCTATTGGCATAGCCCCCCCCCCCCCCCCCCCCCCCATAGGACCAAATTCACATGCTTCCTGAAAGGGGCTCAAGCCCAAGGCAAAAAGCCTATCTTATAAACAAGATATTTTCTTTGTCAAATCCGATGTGGGACAAAACCCATACCTCAAAAACACAAAAATTAAATGTGGAGGGAAACCACCGAAAATTTAAAAAATCAAATTTTAATATTATTTAAAATAAAATACAACAATCCTCCATATGTTTTAAAATAAAACTCTTTCGGATTAAAGCGCAATAGTTGTACAATGGTGTCAGTATCACCATAGACTTGAACCGACATTAGAGTAAGTAAGACAGGTCTACAGGAATCAGGTGACACCATAGTCTTGAACCCGAATCCTTTTAATGTATATCGCAAGTACATGCCACTCACACAGCTCTTCCTCTGCAAGTGATTTTGCGGTTCGGTGCGTTTTGGCCATACACCATTACCTAGATTTCATGAGTGCTTTAGAGAATTCGCCTAGATTCTCATAGGAAGCGGCCTCCACCTCCACACCCATATAGGTGAATTCCATCAAGTGTATTCGACAACTGTATACACCACCAAATATATGACTATGGATCCATTAAGAGTTCTAAAAACTCATCCTTCTGCATTGTTACTTGCACTGTACACCATAGAAGGGGCTCATATAAATCACTGCAATTGTCTACCTCGTGTCTTGTTATTTACCTATTGAACCTATCTCATATTATCTCCACTTGTATAGCTTGGGTTGCCGACACTGGCAGCTCATATATTAGGCTTAGCCCCATTCCCTTCGATGTATCATTGACTAACTTTTTAGATAGTCCTTTGGTCAGAGGATCTGCCAGATTCTTTTCTGACCTCACAAAGTCAATAGATATAACTCCATCACGCAACATGTGTTTCACTATGTTGTGTCTGAGTCTAATATGCCTACTCTTTCCATTATATATTTTACTCTTTGCTTTTGCTATAGCTGCTTGACAGTCACAATGAATAAACACGGCCGATACAGGTTTTGGCCACAATGGTATATCAGTTAAGAGATTTCTAAGTCACTCGTCTTTTAATCCAGCCTTTTCTAAGGCAATAAACTTGGATTCCATAGTCGACCGAGCGATACATATCTGTTTAGTAGACTTCCAAGATACTGCTCCTCCACCCAAAGTGAAGACATATCTACTAGTAGATTTTGTCTCATCTGAATCACTGATCCAGTTAGCATCACTGTATCCTTTTAATAAAGCAGGGAAACCATTATAATGTAAACCATAAGCCATACTGCCTTTTGGTATCTTAAAATCCTAGACAAGGCATTCCAATACTCTTTTCCAAGGTTATGTGTATATCTACTTAGCCTTCTTGCTGCAAAAGTTATGTCTAGTCTAGTGTAGTTTGTTAGATACATGAGGCTATCAATTTTTGGAATACTCCAATTGAGACACACTATTTTTTGTATTCTTCATGAGAGTCACACTATAATCATAAGGAGTACTGACAGGTAAACAGTCAAAATGGTTAAACTTTCTCAATATCTTCTCAATGTAACGAGATTGTGATAATATAATAACACTATTTTTGCTGGTTACTTCAATACCTAAGATTACACTAGTCTCTCCTAAGTCTTTCATGTCAAACTTAGATGACAAAAATTTCTTAGTTGCATTAACTAATTTAATATTAGTTCAAAAAATAAGCATGTTATCAACATAAAGGCATATAATAACATAATCATTTCCAGAAATTTTACTATATACACATCTATCTACATCATTTATATGATAACCATTTGATTTTAAAACACCATCAAACTTTTCATGCCATTGTTTAAGAGCCTGTTTTAAACCATATAATGATTTAATTAGTTTACATACTTTATTTTCTTTACCTGATATCTTATAACCCTCAGGTTGCTCCATATATATTTCTTCTTCTAAGTCTCCATTTAGGAAAGTCGTCTTAATGTCAATCTGGTGTACCACCAGTTTAAATATGAAAACTGTCGCTATTAAAACTTGTATGCTGCACTATTTTATGCGTACCCTATAAATACGCAGTCGGTTGTTTTAGGGCCTAACTTTCTTTTCTTAGTTTCAGGCAATCCTACTTTAGTAAGACACTCCCACACTTTAATATATTTATAACTAGGAACATGATTCTTAAAAAGTTTATAAGGTGTTTATTCAGAAGATTTAAAAGGAATCCTATTTAGAATATAACAAGCAGATAGAATTGCTTCTCCTCACATATTTGACGATAAGACTGAACTATCTAACATAGCATTCATAAACTCTTTTAGAGTTCTATTCTTACGTTCTACTATTTCATTCTGTACTGGTGTATAAGGAGCTGTAGTTTTGTGAACTATTCCATTCTTTTCACATAATTCTCTAAATTAAGAAGATTCATATTCACCACCTCTATCTGTTCCAAGTCTTTAAATTTTTATATTTAACTGATTTTCAACTTCAATTTTGTATTTATAAAAAGCATCTAAAGCTTCATCTGTGTTTCTTAACAGATAGATTCTAGTAAACCTAAAGTAGTTATCTACAAAAGTTATGTAATATCTTTTTCCATCTCTAGACATGCGATTTCTAAAATCACTTAAGTCACTGTGTATCAATTTTAATAGAATAGATGATCTTTCTATTCGTTTAAAGGGTTTTCTAATGAATTTTGATTCTACACATGTTTCACATTTATCAAATTCTTCATTAGATATATTAGGTAATAACCCTAATCTTTTCATTTTCTTCAAAGATACTACATTCACATGACCTAATCTACTATACCATAGATAAAAAAGTTCAACGATATAAATAGAACTGGATGTCTTCTTATTATTATCATTGGATACATTTACAATGAATAAACCATCACTACAATATCTTTTACCAACAAAAGTTCCATTCTTAGTCATTACAAGCTTATCTGAATCATATACTAACTTGACACCAGCCTTATTAAGGAGCGAACCAGCGACCAAGTTTCTTCTAATATCGGGCACATGTAGGACATCATTCAACATTAGAATCTTTCCAGAAGTGAGTTTCAGAAGTACTTTTCCTTTCCCTACAACTAGAGATGTTCTAACATTACCCATGAACACCTGTTCATCATCTCCTGATACTTGGTAGGAGGTAAATATGCTATGATCCTTGCGCACGTGCTTAGTTGCACCAGTGTCTAGTACCCACTCCAAGTTATTTAGAAGAAAGACTTCTGACACCACAACTACTACCATGTCAGACTCATTGCCTGTTTCTGTAAGATTAGCTTGCAACTTATCTTTATTTTTCTTAAGCCTGCATGTTTTAATCTGATGCCTAGGCTTTCCACAGTTGTAGCAATTTTTCTTTTTCTTGAATTGATTTTTTGGATTCTTCTTTTTAAGCCTGCATTCATTTGCATAATGTCCAGGTTTGCCACAGTAATGACAGTTACCTTTTTTCTTATTATTTGCTCGACTTGATTCCACAAGATTCTCTTTTGAATCCATCTCATTTTCACTTTGTTTTCGGTCCCTGATTTTATGGGCTTCCTCTATTAGTATGTGTACGATAGTAGTTTTCAAAGAAATATTGTTCTTTTTATGTTTCTTTCTATTCTTATATTCTTTTTAGGAGGGCGGTAGCTTTTTTATTAGCGCTCCTAACAGAAACACTTCATCCAACTTAATTCCTTCAGTTGACAATTCGTGAACTAGATCATGAATCCGATTTGTGACAGGTTTATCGTCTGTCATTTCATAATGAAGGAAATTAGCAATTGCATGTTTCTTAGCGCCTGCATCTTCCAATATGTATTTCTTTTCTAAAGTAGTCCATATGTCTTTAGCAGACATGTAAGAAGCATACGCATCATATAGTTCGTTGGATAAAGAGTTTAAAATATAATTTTTACAATTATTTTCATCTATTACTTCAGTTTGATTTGCTGGATCTATAGTAAATGATTCAGATAAAATATATGAAGCTTTGAGGGTGGTCAATGTGAACATCAGTTTTTGTTTCTACCGTTTAAAGCATTGTCCAACGAACGGTTTGATTTTGGCTAACTTAGTAGAAGCATTTACTGTTACTGTAGCCATAGTCTATGTAATTCAACAATTCGATTTCAAGATTGTTGGAATATTTGGTTGAATTAAATAGACTATAGAAAATCGAAAACCAAAAATAAAATAAAATTTGAGAAAGATCACTTATTGAATTGAGTCGAGGCGTGACTAAGTCACTCAGCTTGAAATCTAATTTGCTCCCCTTGGACAGCGTCGCAAGTGCAACAGGTTTCCGAAGCAATCGACCTCCAGGATACAATGACTATGACTCGGTCCCAGCGGTGCACTCACTGTACACGGGCTCGAACCACTTGTAGTTTAACCCGAAAGTGGTGAGTTGACTTAGCGATGAACTCAGTAAACAAAATGCTTAAAACCGAATATCAGAGAGTGTTTTATAAGAGAAGGATTTTCATGTATATGAAACTGAAGTCGGAAGTCTTTATATAGACTTCGAAGTGGTGCATAAGCACAATTTACAAAGGGTTAGGTCCATTGGGTTTAAACCCAATAGGTGCAACCAATCGGAATGGATGCATCTCTCTGGTTTAAAACGAAAAGGCGCAAGTGCGAGTACACTCTCGTAAATAAAGTCCCGCGAGTAGCCATACACACAGACCCACGCGAGTTCACGCCCACCGCACCTACACTCGCACCCACGCCCAGCCCAGCCCGTCCCGTTCCGTCCCGTCGCGTACGCACACACGCACATGCACACGTACACGGATACGGACTCAGACTCGGACTCAGCTCGGCTCGTGCGTACCTGTGTGATCAATGGCATAGATTATACCTATTGGCAAAGCCCCCCCAAGGACCAAATTCACATGCCCCCTGAAAGGGGCTCAAGCCCAAGGCAAAAAGCCTATCTTATAAACAAGAGAATTTTCTTTGTCAAATCCAATGTGGGACAAAACCCACACCTCAAAAACACCAAAATTTAAATGTGGAGGGAAACCACTGAAAATTTGAAAAATCAAATTTTAATATTATTTTAAAACAAAATACAACAAGGTGGACCTGGTGGAATCAGCTCACGACGGACCAATCATTTAACTTAAGTACGGAATTGGAGAGCCGTGTGAGCTGATCAGTGGATTTTTTAGAACTGCCCTAGGTACCCATTTTGCTTCCTCTGTGCATTGATTTTTTTTATTTTTTTTTTTACTTAATTTCAAAACTCTTGAATACTGTCGATGGTTGTGTTAAATACTGTTGATATGCGCTTCCCTTGAATGTTGACTTTCCTGCAATGACTTCTAGGTAAGAATTTGATGAAGGTCATAGCCCTGTTCAACCTGACAATGGCATGCATGGTGGCGGCACTTTGATTATCCTGATAGTCAGACATAGCCGCACTCTCACTCTCCATGTAGAGCATCCCACCCTATCACATGTCAACTGCACGCTGCTTGTGCAGTTAGGCTTTTCCACCTTATGCCAGCTTTCACTTTAGTCCAAGTTGTCATTTCTACAAGTAAACACATTCAACAACCCAAACACACAATGCACCAATCTAAGCCCTTAAATGCCAACAGCTAGTTATCACTTCATTCAACAACCCAAACACATAATCCACTATCTTCTGCATGTCCTCTCTAAACTTGAATGCCAACAGCTGGTTACCACTTCATCCAACACTAGGAAGCGACATCCGTGCGTTAGCAGTTTTTTTTATTTTTTATTTTTTATTTTTTTAACACACTATTCAGAGAAAGCACAAATAAGGATATATGCATATAATATTTTGTAGAATGACAATCTTTCCCTCCATGTATGTATGAATGAATGACGCATGGCATGTGTCTGAATATGTTGATTATGTCAAGAATTTCATTTAGTAATCAGGATCATCCAATATCTGATGATGTTTTTTCTCCCCAAATAATAATGAATATATCATTTACATGCATCCATGATCTTATTAGCTAAGTTGGAATTCTATCTTTTACAGATGCAATCTCTTAGCTAGAGATGAATTGTTGTGGGTGAATTTTTGAAGTAGTTGTAGCCAAACTAAGAAGTAAGAATTGTAGTATGTGGGCTGTTTCTCTCAGAAATCTCTTGCAATTGGACTAGAACTGAACACAAGGATGGAATGTTGGAGACGAAGAACATTTGGAAATTATGATAATAGTATGTTGAAAACTTATACCGACGAAATATTTCGTAGGTAGATTAATATAAAAATTTATATTGACGAAATATGTCGTTGGTAATAATAGGCTGAAAACTTATTTCGACGAAACATTTCGTAGGTAGAAATTAATATATATTTATACCAACGATCTATATATGAGATATACCGATGAAATAATTCGTCGGTAATATCGGTCTTATGCTGACGAACATATTTCATAGGTAATAGTTTATACTGACGAAATATTTCGTAGGTAAAAGTTTATACCAACGAAATATTTCATAGGTAAAAGTTTATATTGACAAAATATTTCGTAGGTAAAATTTTAATTCACAGTTTATACCGACTAAATTTTCGTAGGTAAAAGTTTATACTGACGAAATATTTCGTAGGTAAAAACTGTGGATTAAACTTTTACCTACGAAATATTTGCATAGGTAAAAGTTTATACCGACGAAATATTTTGTAGGTAAAAGTTTCATCCACAGTTTTTACCTACGAAATATTTTGTAGGTAAAAGTTTATACCGACGAAATATTTCGTAGGTAAAAGTTTCATCCACAGTTTTTACTTACGAAATATTTCGTCAGTATAAGCTGTGTTTACCGACAAACTATATTATTTTTTCCTACCAAAATTAATGGTTTGCCGATGAATTTTTTCATTCATAATTGTTTTATCATTGCCGACGAAGTAATATTTCGTCGGGAAAAGCCTTTAGCCACGATCTTATCGCGACGATCTTTCCGACGACATATTTCGTTGGTAATAATAATTACCGACGAATTATTTCGTCGGTAAAAGGCCAATTTCTTGTAGTGCGGGAATTACAGATTTAAGACATCTGATTACAACAATCTCCACCATGTCTTCAATCTTCAACCGTGTAACTTCTTGACCTCTTCTCTTATCTCTGCATCACATCATCTTCTTGTGCACACACCATCCTTCTTTTTCACGATTGTTAAGCCTAGAGAAGTTGCACATAACTTGAACTTCTCTGCAGGAACGACCTTGGAGATCATGTCTTCCGGACTCACATAGGTGTGAATCTCCTTCAGAGTTACACCTCCTTCCTCAAGCACCCGTCGGATAACATGGACATCTAATTAATTGCTCCACCTGTTAGTATAAACGAGTAACCTGAAGTCGACTTTTTGAAATCCACACTGCCTGTGTAATCTGAATCCACATACCCTTCCAACTTTATTCCTGTCTTCTCAAAAGTAAAGACGCAGTCTTCTTACCATCTCACTGTTACTTAATATTACTTACCGGGGTATTTGCTCACAATACTGATAGCCTGTGAAATAACTAGTCTAATCTAGACCATGACATACACTGCCAATCGCATTTAAATAAGCCTCATGAGATATATCCTGCTTTTCCTCATCTATTTTGGGACATGTCCTGAGGAAAACTTGAGTAAATACGTATAGGGAACGCTCTCTGGCTTTGCCTGGTCCATCACATACTTGACCAATACCTACCTAAGGTATTCTGCCTGAGATAACCAAAGCTTACTCCTCTTTCAGTCTCAATGCTGAGAACCATCTTTGCAGCCCCTCGATCCTTCATCTTGAATGTCTCACTTAACCGAGTCTCAGCACATTAATTTCAGGCATGTCATAATTAGTGATCTATATGTCATTCAGAATCAAACTTTATACCACTGCTTAGGCGACAGGTTATACCATGAGCTCCTGCAAACTCTTTTTCTCAGCCCCGTTAACTTCGAACTGCTCTGGTTACTTCATGTAGATCTGCACTTCCAATTTTCCATACAGAAGTGCAGACTCTACATCGATCCTTCTAGCTCGAGATCGCATTAGCCAACCAGCGCCAATCACGGATCTAATAGACACCTGCTATACCATTAACGCGAATATCTCTGACAAGCCTATCCCTTCTCTCTGAGCATAACCTTTCACTACCAACCTCGTTCCGCATCTATGTTGTATCGTCCTGAAAATTCAATTACTTTTCGGTCCACTAGTAGCTACACCAGCTCCTATGTGTCGATCCAGTACAACGACGCCATCACATCTCCCACAGTCACCTTCAACTTCTCACATCCGGCTCTCCTAAAGCTATTTAAATAGAAGACGGATCCTCTGCGATATTGGAGTCATCCATGTACCTCGCCGATATCTTACGATTATGCCGTGTGATTCTTCTCACAGGTGGCTACTCCACCTGCTCTGTATCTCTGTTCGCGTGTCTCAGCCTTCATCTCTGCCTGCTCATATGGCCATGCCCAATATGCCACACACGTGAAGAAGTAGAATTCACTACAGCCAATGTAACTCCACCTTTTGAAGTGCTCTCGATCAACCTGTAAACATTATCGAGTCGTTGCGCTTTCATGATTACTCGTGCTCCCTTAGATACTTTAAAGACACCATCAATACTTATGAACCTGCACCTTATAGCATTGAGTACACCGAGAGAAATCAAGCTCTTCTTCATGTCAAGAACATGCCTCACCCTAGTCAAGGTACACTCTTTCCCATCAAACATCTTGATACGCACTCTACCAATAGCCACAACATTACAGGCACTGTCATTGCCCATAAATACTGTCCACCATCGCACTCCCTATAGCTGGTGAACCAACTTCGATGAGAAGTCAAGTGAAAAGATGCCCCTGTGTCTAGAATCTACTTGCCCCTACGATCATCGTATGGCCGTCTGATCTAGACACAGACAAAACATCACCATCACATCCACTCGATCCATCCGACGTGGCAGCATTGGCCTTCCTGTACGAAGCCTCAGATTCTTCTCTCTTAGATTTAAGATTTTCACAATCCTTCTTCACATGTCCTTCCATCCCACAGTTCCAACACTTTACCTTTACTTTGCCCTTGCCCTTGGATTTGGATCTAGAACCTGAAGAATTTCTACCTTAATCAGAATTCCTACCCCTTGTAAGCAGTGCATTAGAAGTATCCTCATGTTAACGTTAAGATTTCTCATAGCCTTCCCTTGAAGGGCTAAGATAACAGTGTCGACACTCAAGGTTTTATTCGTGGTGCACATTGTGTCCTTGAATGACTCATACGACACCGGAAGAGAATTCAGCAACATACATGCTTGTTATTCGTCTTTCATCACTTCCTCCATATCTAGCAATTTGCAAACCGATTTATTAAAGTTGTTGATGTGAGCCTCCTGATCTCCACCATCTGCCATCTTGAAGTTATACACTGACTTTTCAAGTGTAGGCAATTTTTAAAGGATTTTTTCGCATAGACATCCTCTAACTTTGCCCATAACTTAGCTGTAATTTTCTCCCTCATGACATTGTAAAGAACCTAATCCGTGAGACATAAACGGATCGATGATGAAGCCTTCTTATTAAGAGTATTCCATTCATCATCAATCATAGTAGACTTTCGCTCCTCAAGAGTACCATTTTCGCCTTACTTGATTAAGGAATTGATCATTTTGATCCTCCATAACTCAAAATTATTTTTCCCTAAGTACTTCTCAATATCATACCTAGTGTTCGCCATTATTACTAATCCCTCAGATTCAGATATGTGCCCCAACGATTGCTCTGATACCACTTGTTGGGGATTTGTGCTGCGGAATCATGCGAATATAGATCTAGGATAACAATCCAATAGCACCAAGCAAACACAAGAGAACACATAGATTTAACATGGAAAACCCTTGCGGGAAAAAGCCACAGCACAATGCGATAGAATTCTACTATGAAAGCATAAATTATAAAGAGAAAAGGACTTACCCGATTCGAACAACCTCGAATCTCACCCTTACCTACACCCTTTAGAAACCCTAAAACCCTTTTAGGAACCCCTTTAGAAAGCCTTAACATTACTTATAAAAGGCTTAGGGACCCCTATTTATAGTTTAGAAAACACCCCTTATGCACTTTCTAAAAAACGACTCAAATTTACACAGTCCGCACAAAATCCGCGCTCTATCTGTGTAACCCTCGACCAGTCGAGTCAGGTCCTCGACTGGTCAAAGGGCACCCTTGATCGGTCGAGCCTGACCCTCGACTGGTCGAGCGGCCCGGACACCTACAGAAAAAATATGCTGAACTTCGAGTCGAGCTGTCCTCGACCGGCGAGTAGCTAGCGCGGGAATTACGGATTAAGACATTCGATTACAACATTGACGACCAAACCACAAGTAGGGAAGCTCGTTCCCACCAAGCTTCAGCTGTGACGACTTACAAGTCCCCGCCAAGATGCTATACGGGTCGATCTGGTCCCAGCCGAATTTTTGACTTTGGAAGATTGACGTCGAACAACACCAACCCTTAAGCCTACAACTCAGCCTCATCTGGTCAAGCTCGACTATCTGGTGTTGGTCGAGTTCAGCTATCTGGTGCAACCTTTCCGTGTTTCGACCAGTTGCCTTTAAAAAAAAGGGGGGGGGGGGGGGGAGCCCCTTAATTCATAAAAGAGAACTTTACAAGATTTCGGGAGGGCCCAGACAAAAACCTACGGGCCGCTCCTATCATATCGCCTCAAGAAACAAAAAAACCTCAACTACAACCTACCGGCTGACCCTGAAACAAAACGACGGCGTGCCACCTAACGAACGCCACCTCTGTACATGAAAAACACCTTGAGGAGACCAGCGGCCAGGGGATCTGGGGGGCTAAGGGACAGTCCGAATCGAACCCAGGACGTCCTTGTCGAGAAAAACCAGTCCCTTTGTTTCTCTAGGAAGGGAAGCCAAATGATCATGACAGATATTCACCTGAGTCTCGCTCCCCACTTTTGCCAAACTGTCTGTTGGACCATTCCCTTCCTGGAGAATGTGGTGGAAAGTGAAAGTGCCGGTTAACCTCAAGTTGTTGATCCAATCTACCCAAGGCTTCCAGTTCCACCGGCATCTAGATTCTCCAACAAGAATGGCAATCACCAGCTTTGAATCCGATTTTACCATTATCCTGTTGATCCCTTTAATAAGACATAACTCTAAACCGTTGTATATAGCACGCAATTCTGCACTATTGTTTGTTCCGAACCCGTAACCTGCAGAGAAAGCGAAGATGAAGGAGCCATCTTCCTTCCTACAAATTCCTCCTCCTCCTGAGAAACCAAGATTTCCCCTTGCGGACCCGTCGACATTTAATTTCACCCAACCTGGAGTGGGATGTCTCCATTTAACCTGAACAAAAGCAGATCTGCTATGCCTAGGCACCGGGAAGGTTGGGATGACTATATTTGCATATGATGATGCAACCTGTTCTTGGAAATTTTTGATTGTCTGGGAGGTCCACCAATATATTCGAGAAATGGACTTTCGGGCGTCCATCGCTTTCTCTCCGAAAGAAGCTTGATTTTTGGCTTTCCACAATTCCCAGAGAATCAGCAGAGGGAGAGACGATCTGATGTTCTGGGAGGCAACACCTAGAGCGGACGCACTTCTCCACTGACATACTCTAGCGAGCACAGAGACATGAGGAATCGAAGAGACGCCACAAAGCCCCTCAAAATGAGCCCAAATTTGAACCACTTGTTGACCAGTTAGAAAGAGGTGGTTGATAGATTCCACGTCTGGAACCAAATCATTTTCTGGAAGGCAGCAGTGACATTTAGATGATAAGGCAATTCCTGGCTTGAACTCTACTATCCACAGGGATGGCGTTATGCAGCAAACTCCAGATGAAGATAGAAACTTTGGGCGGAATCTTGCCTTTTCAGATCCAATCTCCCCACGTAACATGAGGATGAACTTCCCTGATAAGCTTCAAAGCAGATTTGAGAGTGAATTCCCCTGATGGGACATGCGGCCAAAAACACTCGGCTGGTTCTTCCGTGATGACGAAACCACTGGAGAAGATTACATCAATAACCTCTTGGATGGCGGAAGAGGGCCTGACTTCCCAAGAACATTTTTTAGCTGCAACTGCTGCAGTTCTGGCGAGATTTGACCTGAAACGAGGTGTTGCAACAGCCCCAAACCTGTCCATTTTTCTGTCCAAATGTTGGCTTCTCCGTGACCCACTGTCCAATGCGAGTTAACATGAATTAAAGGAAGAAAGCACCTGATTCTGCGCCACATTGGGGAAGAGCTATGGAGCACTGTCGTTGCTGTCAATCCTTGAATATCTCTGGAATGTTTGGACTGCATCAGGTTTACCCATATACTTTTGTTTTTACCATTTTTCACATTCCATGCTAGCTTTATACGAAGGGACTGCAGCACCTCTTTCAGATTTCTGATTCCTAGACCTCCTTCCTCTTTAGCCTTCACTACAAGAAATATGGTTTTTACCTACGAAACTTTTACCTACGAAAATTTTTTTCGTAGGTAAAGATGAATTTTACCGACGAAAATTATTTTCGTAGGTAAAAGACTACTTTTACCGACGAAATTTAGTTTTGTAGGCAAAAGTCATCTTTACCTACGAATATTTTCATAGGTAAAGGGTCTTTTGACTTTTCATAGGTAAATTCCATTTTTACCTACAAAAATATTCGTAGCTAAAGGGTCATTTCAAATTTTCAAAATTTTCACCCACACCGAAGAAAGGGAAACTTTTATTTCAATTTGCTTTTACCTACGAAATTAAATTTCGTAGGTAAAACCCATTTTTACCTACGAAAATGTTCGTAGCTAAAGGGTTATTTTGTATGTAAAACCAACTTTTACCTACGAAACTATTCGTAGCTAAAGAGTCATTTCAAAATTTCAAAATTTTCACCCGCACCGAAAGAGGGAAAATTTTATTTCAATTTGCTTTGACGTAAGAAGGTAAAACCCATTTTTTACCTACGAAAATATTCGTAGCTAAAGGGTCATGCCCACACCTTTTGCTTTTACCTATGAAATTATATGTTGTAAGTAAAACCCATATTTACCTACGAAAATATTCGTAGCTAAAGGACCCACACCGATAAAAGGGAAAATTTTATTTCAATTTGCTTTTACCTACGAAATTATATTTTGTAGGTAAAACCCATATTTACCTACGAAAATATTCGTAGCGAAAAGTCTTTTCAATTTTGCATTTTCCGTGAACCCATATTCACCGAATATATTTGTAGCTAATTTGTAGCTAAATGGTGTTTTGAATTTTTTAAAACAACAAAAGTAAAATCCATTTTTAACTAGCTAAAGGGTCATCTCAAATTTTCAAAAATGTGTTTTTGAATTTGCTTTTACCTACGAAGTTGAATTTTGTAGGTAAAACCCATTTTTACCTACGAAAATATTCGTAGCTAAAGGTCTTTTCAATTTTGAAAAGCCTATATTTACCTACGACAATATTCATAGCTAAAGGGCCATTTGAATTTCAAAATTTTGAAAATGTGTTTTGAATTTACTTTTACCTACGAAATAGAATTTCTTAGCTAAAAGACATATTTAGCTACAATAATGATTGTAGCTAAAGGATGTTTTTAATTTTTAAAAAAACCAAAAAACTGAGAACTTTACTTTTACCTACGAAATATAATTTCGTAGGTAAAACCCATCTTTAACTTCGTCAGTAAAATTCCTCTTTACCTATGAAACTATTCGTAGCTGGAAGGATTTTTCAATCAAAAATATCGAAATCCTTACTTATACCTAGGTAAAACCAATTTTTACCTACGAAACTATTCGTAGCTGAAGGGTCTTTCGAAGTCAATCTTTTGAATTTTTTACATAAAGCAAACTTTTGCGTATGGTGGCGGTAAGACTTTTACCGACGAAAATTGTCGTCGGTAAGTGTTTTTCCTAAAAAAATTTTCCGACGGTAAAAACCATCGGTAATAATGTAAAAATGTTTTAATTTTTAATTCCTTTTTTCTATAACATATATATATATATATATATATATATATATATATATATATATATATATATATATATATATATATATATATATATAATTAAAAGGTAATATTTAAATAATTTGTAATATCACATGAAAAGAATATTGAAAAGTTTAGAAATTTTAAATATGTTTAAGAAAAATTTTGAGAACAAAATAATGCTTTTGAAGAGAAAAGTGGCATTTTGAAATTTTTGAGAAAAAATTAAAATATGAGAAAATTTTTGTGATTTTGCAAATAAAAATTCAAAATTTGTATTTTAAATATTTTTGAAATATTTTATAATAAAAATGATATTTATTTAAAAGAGAAAAAAATATACCTTTTGAAAAAAAATGTTAAATTTATTTGTGAAAAATAAATTTACTAAATTATTAGGCACATCCACTAATTGAACCTTTAATTGTTTTTGGACAATCTAATTAATTTAAATTAAAGAGTAAATAATTTCAGATGTTTAAATCAAATTTCGCTGAAATTGTTGATCAATCTTATATGCCCAATATCTTTCTCATATGTAGCCTAATTGAGGCAAGTAACTAGTCAAATTGAGAGTATTGATCAGTAAAATAGAGTGAATGCACCAGACATGTAAAATGGGCTAGATATTCTAGTTAAAATTGTGACCCAACTTACTGACCTCGTGAGAACCTGAGAATTGATGTTAGTAAGTTTTGTGGGCCCAATCATGATGTCTGTCGAACATCAACACCGTGGATTTGATGTCTCCCCTTTAGGTTATGAGATATCTCAAAAATCATCGGTAAACGAAAGTCAAGTGGGTCATACCATTTAAAACTATGTGAAGACATCCTAAAAAATATAAAAGCACTTAGTAGGGCCCACATGAGTTTTGGATGCGGTTGAAACTTGGTCTGACCCCTCATCCAAGTAGGACACACATAATGAGTGGGTTGGATATGTGAATCACATTTAGGTAGGCCCAATATATGAATCACATTTGCTCGTTACCGTTACCAGAGTAAACTCTGTGGGGTCCACCATTATTTATTTATTTTATCCACTCCATTCATCTATATTAACAAATAATTTGAGGTCTAAAGAACAAAAAGGAAGCATATCCAAAGCTCAAGTGGACTACACCATAGGAAATAGTGTGATTGAACCTATACCATTTAAAATTTCTTGGAGGCCATAGAAGTTTTGGATCAAGCTGATGTTTGTGTTTTCTATTCATTCATATATTTTTGATATTATGAACAACCTTTATTCATTTTTGGACAATCTAATTCGTCCAGATTGAAGAGTAAATAACTTCAGATGTTTAAATCAAAATTCACTCAAATTGTTAATCAATCTTGTTTGCCCAATATCCTTCTTATATGCAGTATGATCAAGGCGAGTAACTGATCAAATTGAGGGTAATGATTAGTAGAATAGAGTGAATGGACCAGACATGTAAAATGGGCCCATCATGATGTGTGTCGAACATCAACACCGTACATTTGATGTCTCCCCTTTAGCTTATGAGATATCTAAAAAATCATCCGTTACGAAACTCAGGTGGGCCATACCATCTAAAACTATGTGAAGATATATTTTTTAGATGTCTTCACATAGTTTTAGATGGTATGGCCCACTTGAGTTTCGTAACGAATGATCGTCAATACCATTATCTAGATCATCGATATTATATGATCCAGATCAAGTAAACCACCATGGATATTATGATGTAGACCATTCCGATCATCAATATAATTATCCATACCATCTAAATTGTTGATGTTATTACCAAAATCATCTTGACCATGAATATTATGATCCAGAGCACAACTGATATTATGATTCAGGCCATTGAAACTGTGGGTATTATGATCCAAACCATCTTGACCATCAATAATGTGATCCAAACCATCTAGACCATTGATTGTATGATCCAGACCATTCAAACCATCAATATTTTGGTCTAGACCATCCGGAAATTTGATATTATGATCAAGACAATCCAAACCATCGATTTTATGATCTAAACTGTAATCTATGGATATTATGATCGAGACCATCCAAACTATTGATATTATGATATAGTCCATCCAAAACATTTATATTATGACCTGTACCATTCATACAGTCTATTTAATAATCTAGGCCATTCAGACTGTCAATATTATGGCGTGTACCATCCAAAACATCTATATTATGACCAGTACCATTCATCCAAGCTGATTTTTGTTTTTTCCCTTCATCTGGCCCTATATGACCTAATCAACATATTGGATGTCAAATAAACAATACAACAAGCCTTAGGAGGATTTTATTGATGGATATCCAATTACTATTGATTTCATGTGGTGTGCTGCACCTGAGATTTCTATTGTGGGGTCCACTACAGATTTTTATCTACCTCATTCTTTGGCTCATGACGTAAAATGATATCTCAAAATGGATGGACGGTGTGGATATAACAAATACATCATAGTGGGGCCCACAAAACTTGGTAGATATTGGTCGGTGCTCTGTGGGTCCCACCATGATGTATGTGTTTCATCCATGTCGTCCATCCATTTTTACAAATCATATTAGGGCTTGATGCCAAAAATGAGAGGGATATAAATCTCAGTTGGACCACACCACATGAAAACCATAGTGATTGGATATCCACCATTAAAACCCTCCCAAGGCCCATCGTACTTTCTATTTGACATCCAATCTGTTGATCAGGTCATATAGGCCCAGATGAAGGGAAGAAAACATATAAGATTGATCCAAAACTTTATATGGCCCCAAAAGGTTTTTAATGGTCGACTCCCATTCAACATTGTTTCCTATAATGTGGTCCAGTTGAGATTGGGATATACCTCATTTTTTTATCTCATACCATAAAATGAAAGGGAAAAATAGATGGACGGCAGGGATGAAACACATACATCATGGTGGGGCCCACAGAGCACCGACCACGTCCCGCTCGTGAGAGAGACTTAGTCTCTCTCGCTCTCTGACCTCTTTCACACTCGGACCCTCTCTCACTCTCGCTCTGCCTCTCTCTCTCTCTCTCTCTCTCTCTCTCTCTCTCGATCCTCTCCACCCCGCCCCTCTCTCCACCGCGCCTTCTCTCCACCCCGCCCCTCTCTCCACCGCGCCCTCTCTCTCTGTTTCTCTCGGTGCTCTCCATCTCTCCACCGCGCCGTCTCTCCACCGCTCTCTCTCCACGCATCCTCTAAAGCTCGGTTGACCGTGATCGGCGCTCCAACTCAAACAGGCATCTCTCTCTCTCTCTCTCTCTCTCAATCTCTCTCAATCTCTCTCAAACTCAATATCGATTGAAACGATTTGGGGTTTTAGGGATTTAGGGATTTGGGGATTTGGGGATTTAGGGACGCTTCATTCATGCAATTTCGTGGCTTTCTTTTTCGTCGTTTGGATCTTCTTCTTCTTCTTCTTCTTCTCCTCCTCCTCCTCCAAACGATTTGCTAATAGGCGCAACTGCTACATCCCTGGTCGACCGGTTAATGCGAGAAATACAATGAAAATAGGATACTGTGGGATCGCTGTCTTCTGTAGTGGGTTCTTCGTTTTATTTATTTATTTATTTATTTATTGTTTTGTTTGAAAAAGAGGCTTTGTGAAGGTAATTTTAAAAAAACTGGAGGATATCAGTGAATTTCAGTGGATGGTGAAAGTCAAAACAAAACCCAAATGTTGGTGGTCTCTATGACAGAATCGCATCATAGTTTTTTTTTGTTTTTGTTTTTATTTTATTTTATTTTATTTTTTACTGCATCATAGTCTTTGGTGGATCTACTAATATAGGCTGAGTTAGCAGGGGTTTGATCAACTGGTAGCGCCAATTTGATCCAGGCCGAACGGAAGCAACGATCATCATCGTCAAATCCTTATCCCACTCAATTGGGAGGTAACAATGAAATTACCTTTTATTCTTTCATATAGCAGAGGATTCCACTTGAAAAAGAAAATGTTCCATATTAATGGATTCGAGTATGTAACCATTGGTTACAATTTACAAGATCTTCAGCACTTGCTAATGAGGCCCTAGTTTAAACCAAACACATTATTAAATTGCAGCACTCAGTTGCTTCTGATCCCTCATGCAACTGTTCTAAACCTTCCCTTGCCATAGAAAAATAGTTGATTGATTAGGTAGTATTAACTTCCTGTGAGTGCAAGTTTTGGTATGGCCCATCCAAGCTCTTCCACGAATCAGATATTCTAGATTCATCATGAAAGTATGCCAATCATAGGCTATGGACTAACTGGTACTTGGGCACACTGGACCCTGTATTCTTGTATACTTCTATTCCTTTGTATCTAGAATGGTATTTTTGGAGTGGTATTTCTCTCTGCAATGGTAGAATGTTTATATAGTATCCATCAGGTTCTCATCCTGTACAAGCAGAGGCCATGATTCATTGATCTAAAATTTGTATGATGGGCCCTGCTGTGGATGGATCATGCGCCAAAACTCCTAGATGAAAACATCCTAGCCCTCAAGTATGTAGCCCGACAAACAGGTGCATATGAGAGAAAACACATCAATGTCACATGTTAAATGGAAAAAAACAGTTCAATAACCTGTAGCATGGATTTTCCAAACTAGTTTTTTGGCCACAGGCCTTCCAAGGTGAGTCCACTATATCAGCAGTTTGGATCAACGAACCACAGGCGCACTTGTAAAAAGTAGAACTGAACAGATTCTACAAACTCTTGGTGGACCATTGCATAATCCGTCTATACATTTTCAAGTCCAGCTGACGTATTTAGACAATTTCCTGTAATGGGAATTTCGCAAACTGTAAACCATGAAGATAAGCAAACAGATTTTGCAAACTACATGCCCTTGGGGAACCAAAGACTAGTGATAGGAATAGATCATGGCATAAAGAGGTTGGAAACCACCTCTTGCCTGACATGCAAGGAATTTCTTCAGTTGCTGGCGACACAGACTGTTAGAGTTGTTTGGCATGTGAGTATAGCCTTTAAGCCTATCTGGGGATTGCTTTGTTAACTTGATGAGTGAACCCACCAATGTTAATTTGATGTATGCATCTCTTTTATTAACTCTACTTTTTATTATGAAATCTAATTTAGTAGCTTGGTCTCTCTCTCTTTTTTTCTTTCATTGGTTGATTTTGAAATGAAAATGAAATGCATTTCTGTAGACGATAACTCTGATTATCTTATCTTTTTTTCTATTTTTCTTATGATTTGTTGCTTATTTCTGGTTGATGCTTGTGGTTATCAGTTTTCATGAGAACTTTTTAGTGCATAATGCATAGGTGTTTGCATGTCATCATATATTTCAATCAAGGGTGGTCAAGAGGATGTTGATATTATTTGTCAGTTAGAGATGCATCAGGTATTGTTTCACTTGATTTGTGTTGGGCAAGGCATTGATTGTTTGGAGCTTTTCGACTTTCAATGTATTGCTTGTTGGTTAGAGTGAGAGGTTTTAATATGAAAGACAACATCTATAATTCTTAGCCGTTGGTTAGAGTGAGAGGCTACAGAGGCTATTGATGCCTATTGGTTGAAATTTAAGTTTGTTCGGGTAAGCATGATTTTGGTCCCTTGATCTTTGTGAATTGACTCAGGCCCTCTGGATGAATTGACTTGACAAATTGAACACATATGGCATATGAATAAATACTGAAATTTTAAGTATGGTATAGAAAAAATTAAAGAAAAAGATCAGGTCCATGATACTTGAAATATCAAGTTTGGAACAAAGCATTTGGCTCATCTGCTGTAATTACTGCCATTGGTTTTTTTTTTTTTTCCCCAACATGACATGTAGCGACGTGTTAGACTTATTTTCTAATTTCACATTTTTTACTATTTATTTACAATGAGTTTGATTATGCATTGGCTGCAAATGAAGTGAATATCACAGGAATAATTAACTAACAGAATAGAATCTATTAATTTATCACTAATATGGAAGATTGTCAAATCAAAATTTTCTGATAACCTTGGCAAGAAAATAGAGCTTTAAGAAGTAGAGAATAATGTATATATATAGCTTCAAACTAACTCCCCAATCTCTACATCCATGGTTCCATTACAAACCAGTTTGGGTTGTGTATGATGACATGGTCCCTAGAAAGAGAAAAAAAAAAAAAAAAAAAAAAAAAAGCACAATCTTTTTTCTTGATTTGCTATAACCCATAATACAAGGTCTGACCTGGACAAATTTCTATTTGCTTGTTTTTAACTTGGCATTAACAACCAAGGATATCATCCTTATGTAATGTGATGGATTATTATGGGTTGTGGTGCAAGGAAAAAGTGAAAGAGAAAAAATATATGAGATTCTTGCTGAATTATCTTTCTTCTTCTTCTTCTTCTTTTTTTTTTTTTTGTAACCTACAGGTGGTTACTTGGAGCTATCATGTATGAAATGCTTGTGGGTTATCCACCATTTTACTCCAACGAACCAATGTCACATGTAAAGTAAAGATAAGATTCAGGATTTGTATTCGTGTTTGTTTTAAATTGATACCTTAAGACATGTTTCTATCACAGAACATGCCTTTGTATTAATATAGCTCTAATTTCTTATAGGCATTCAAGGGAAAACTTCAACACAGGCCTTTGAATCTCCTTAATTACTTGGTTCAAATGGTACAAGGACAACTCAGGAGCATTGTACGCTGGAGGATTGAAATCTCCTTCTATGCAAGTAATGCAAGTAAATCTCCTTCAAAATCTCTCTTTCTAAAAAAAAAAAAAAAAAAAAGACAAAAAGATCTATTTTGGTTCTTTTTATTATTTAAGATCAATTTGTTTGTATAAGGATTAGAGCGAACCCTGTTTACAATGGTCAGCATGCTGTGGATGTCCCTGTTTACCATCATACCCTTGCCACAATACTCGTAGAATAGCTTATGCGGTGAGGTTCATCTTAAATGATTACATAACAAGTCAAGAGTGTTTGAATTTTAATTTAAATTCTAGTCATGGAGAACTCTTGAGGCCTTGTTTTATATTTTTCTGTGTTGGATTATTCCTGCTTATACTGAAGTGGTTGATATTTCAGTTTCAAAACGGAAGCCTCTTGAATAGTGTTTGGTATCAACCAGAAGAAGTGTTCCCTAGTAGATGGGACCACTGAAGTAGTAGAGAGCATGTCTTTTGGGTCCTGTGGATAGCTATTACTATGCAATTTCAAAGAGCTGGAGGTAATTAAAACTATAAAAATATCCCAATTCTCATATACCTACAAATGAAATCTTTGTATTGAAATGGGCCCCAGGTCTTTCCAGTGGACCTGAAATTCGGTCCCAAGCCTGTTTTCAGCCCAAATTAGATGGATCAACCCTTGGATTGCTTGTTTTGAAGAATGTGTTTTATTGGTGGAATTCAAAAGTTATTGTGGAAAAGAAATGTTTTCTATAAATGCGATATTATTTTGCTGATGTGACATAAATTAACATGCAAAAAACTGTTTCTTTTGTAGCATTTTCCTTTTCCTTTAAAAAGCTTGCTGATCTTTTTTTCTATAACTTATGGCATTTTCCTCAAAAAGGGTATTTTCCTTTTCTTTCAGAATGATCTTTGTTTTTGTTCCGATCTATATTTATTTGTTCTTTATATTCTTTGAATTTGTAGCTATGGTTCGACCAAGTGTTTCTAAGGCAACTCTAAGCATCGCTTTGTGAGGAGTGCAAGCGATCCAAGGTTGGAGTACATACAACGTCGCTAGGCATGTCTAGATGATACTTCTCAAGTTCTAAATTGAGTCTAAATAACTAGCTATGGACTATGATTTTCTTGAAGTTAAAGCCATACTGTGCTGCTACTTTATGCTTCTTTCATATCTCTCTGTTTATCCTTTTGTTGGATTATCTCATATGGATTGAGGAAATGCAATTTCTTTGAATTTCCTTAAATTAATTGGTGATGCCCTTTTTAAGTATTCATATAGCAATCCGTGTGCTTACTCTGAACATTAACATGAATATGTTACTCTGTTTCAAACTACCTTACACTGTAAAAAGAAATACATTTGCTTGGTTTGCTGGTTGCAGGTGGTTTAGCTGAAATCATATCTACTACTTTGCAAACCATGTTGAGATTTCTGAACGTTTTTATATTAAACGTAAGGCGTGTTTGGATGCATGGCATCTCAGTTGAATTGAACTAAAGGAACAAAGAAAAATGGAAAAAAAAAAAAAAAAAAAAAAGTCTTGAATCAGTATCATTTTCTAATTTGAATGAGGTTGGCATTGCATATCATGTATTTTAATTCAGACTCAAAATCATCTGAATTTGCAGTTTCGGTCTTTTTTTTTTTTTTTTTCAATTCCTCTCTGTTAAGCTTTAATTTCTGTAATTCAAATTCAATTATCAATCAGAGCAAACTTGGATGTGTGAGGATTATATGATAATTGGGCTATTTTTTTTCTTTCAGAGAGATGTAAGGAGAAGCAGAACTGTTGATTGTTTAAGGGGGAAGATTGCCAGCATTGAGGCAGTTGAATTTGGTCATGATATAAACTTGCACTAGAAACATATGGTTATAAATGCATGGATTGTTGATATATTTACCTGTTGTTATTATCTCTGCTATCATTTAAGTACTGTGAGATGGTAGGTTTGGCATTCATTTATTGTATTTTTCTACATGAAGAACATGTCATTGTTCTTATTCTTTTAAAATTTTAAAATGTTTTCAATGTGCAAGCGGCAGTCTCCAGTATATCATTGGATTAAAATGACCTCTTATTTTCTTGAAACAGTAGGCGGCTATGTTGGGTCAATTTGTACTTCAAATGGACAACTTATTGTTACATTATTTGTAGATTATTTGCTTGATTTGTTGTCATCACTGCCATCACTTAATGGCCACAATATTATCATATGGATGGAATTGTTTCTAATAGGAGTGAAAAAATAAGATGACAAATGGGAAATGCTTATCATCTTCCCACATGCCACTGAATACACCTTATGCATGTTTGGTGTCCACATCATTAATCTGGTGGATACACCATTGAAGGGAGTTGCCCCAATTGCCTCAAACACACATCCAAATCCAACAAAAAAAGGACAGGTGAATGACAAAATGGTTGGTGGGGTTATTCATCTTGAATATTGAGTGCATGTTGGTGTGGCATACATAGTGCATTGGCATCTATTGTTAAATGGTGAATGCATTGGCTTGGATTAGCACTTCCTTGCAGAGCTGATGACCTAAGAAACCCTGCCTTTTGTTTGATAAATGCCATTTCCTGTATGAGTAGAAATTGCAAACAATCTCTACTGCCACAGATCCATCCTGATTTATTTTTTATTTTTATTTTTTTGCAAACAAACATTAGTGGGCCTGGATTTCTTAGTTGGTGGGTTGGATGATAGTTAGCAAACAAAGGAACTGCAATTCATTAGCCAAACGAGCCCTACAAAATGTTGGTAAGGGTTCTTAAACACTACATTGCGTTGGCTGGAGAGTTATGGTCATTGATAAATGATCAGTTTGCAGCTGCCATTCCAGGCATGCTTGAAAATCGAGAAGTTTGGTGATTTGATTCTGAAGGCCACAGAGCCACAGATGGTTCTTTTCAACATTTATGATGATTGGTTGAAGAGTATTTCTTCATACACTGCATTCTCTCGTCTCATATTCATCTTACTTGCAGTCCATGTCAACAATGAGAAGGCAAAAATGCTATTGAAACCTGACAAGAGTATCATCACTGAACCACATCACATCTAGCCTTCTCTCTGATGATCAATGGATGAAGGTAATTTTACTTTTGACTAGTTATTTTGCAAATGTCATTGTTATGAGAGTTGCTAATATTCCTTCATGCAGGTTGAGGTTGCTCTGAGAGATCTTATACTCTCAGATTATGCCAAGAATAATGTAAACACCTCGGCATTGACACAGTCTGAAATTCGTGATATGATACTGGGGGCTGAGATAACTCCACCTTCACAACAGAGGCAACAAATTTTGCGAGATTGAGAAGCAGGTGATGTGTTTAGTAAAAGTCTATCAAGCTGAGAAGCTTCTTTGCCGGTTTCACTTGACTAATAATCTTTAGCAAATCTTCATGTGCAGGCGAAGAAGCAACCAACTTACAGCAGTCACAACAAGGACAAACAAATGTGCACGGCGATGAACTCATTGTCACCACAACAAGCCCCTATGAGCAAGCAGCATTTGGTTCTAAAACTGATTGTCGTGTGAGAGCAATCTCGGTGACGAATCTATATCTTAGAGTCAATCATATTTATGTGAACACTGAGGACATTAAGGTAAATAATTATGGCTATTTTCCATTGTATACACTTTTTAACTTTCAAACATCTCCTTGGCAACAGGAGCTTGAAAGTCCAGGAGAGGGCAAGACTTTGTTTGACAGATGGATTTGTTTTTTATTAAACAAATTTATATTATAGAACAATTTAAAAAATTTTTGTTTGAAAATGGTTTTGAATATAATATTTATTTATTTATTTATTTATATTGAAAACCATTTTTAATTTATTGTAATAAATATTATATATTTTTTAATTGTCTAGTAATATGAATTTTGTTTAATATTCAGTTTTATTGTATGGCATCATTTTTATGTTTCAAATATTTAAAAAATACAGGTTTCAATTAGATGATACTATTTGGTGAGTATATTTTTAGCTACGAAATTGTTAGTAAGTGATTTAAATATTTTTAGCTACGAAAATATTCCTAGGTAAAAAGTCATGTGAAATATTTTTAGCTACGAAATTGTTGGTAGGCAAAACGTGTTTTAAATATTTTTAGCTACGAAAGTATTCGTGGGTAAAAGTCCTATAAATATTTTTAGCTACGAAATTGTTGGTAGGTAAAAAGGCTTGTAAATTATTGTAGCTACGAAATTGTTGGTAGCTAAAAAGTCTTGTAAATATTTTCACCTACAAAAGTATTCGTAGGTAAAAAGCTTTGTCAATATTTTTACCAACGTAAAATTAGCATTGGTAAAATGTTTTCCTTACGAAAAATTTCGTTGGCAAAAGTCTTACCTTTGCCAACGAAATTTTTTTTTCGTGGGCAAAAGGTTTTCCCCTCGGGCTTTTAGCGAGGAATTTGCCAACGAAAATTTTCGCGGGTAAAACCTTTTACCTATGAAAATAAGACTTTTACCTACGAAAATTTTCGTTGGTAAAAGTGGCTTTTCTTGTAGTGCTTGTGTTGATGGTCAAATATTGTATATTAGACCCCAGTTATTACCTGGATTTTATGAACATGATATTGTTTAATGGCCTATTTTAATCGTGTTTGTACTTCAAGGTGACTTAACAGGCTCGGACTAAAAAAGGGTGGTCTAAAAATGAGATTTAACGCTCAGAATTCACAAAGGCATGGGATGGACCCCAGAGGACCAGATCGATGGATTTACAACGCCAGAGATTCGAGGAAATCGAGAAACTGAAGCTCAAGTGACCTGAAGTCAGTCAGAATGCAAGATCACAGGTTCTCACAACCATTCATTCGGCTCGAAACTTCATACCTGGCCTAAGGACCATAAAAAACCGTACACGTCAAAATTCAGCCCTTTGTTAGTGTGTAAGTGACCGACGGACAAGATCAGACAATAACCATTGAGAAAGTATCTTGGACATCCTTGAGAGATTGGGACCCAAACTGAACCGATGGAAAGAGCATAAAAAAACGGTGGATATCTGTCAAATTTCACCTCTTTTGGACGATACAGTAGGGAGAAACGGACGACAGAAGTTATCACAAAAGAGAAGGGCAAATTTATAAACATAGATGCCATGCATGGCATCTACGTGAAGCTTCACGGATTGTATTTTTAAGGGTGAATGTTGTCCACACATCGGTTGAGCGTGTGGTCCACCCTGAAGTCGGATTTACTTCAAACTAGAGGCTATGGGCCAACACTAGGTCCAGGATCTGATGGAGGGAGTGGATTTCTAGGACAGGCATCGCAGTGGACTCCACCTATTTCTTGCAAATCATCCGAATATAGCCACGCGAAACGTCCAGTGACAGACGTGTCTATCAATTGGGTTTTGATAAGTGGGCCCCACCCATCATTCCATAGATGATCTGACCCGTCCAACCATTCCTGGAGTGGCCAAGACCCTCACCAAGCTCTCCTTTAGACCCCCCCATGCACGTGTACGCAGGTGGAATGTTGTAAAACACATAATGGATGACAGAATCTTTACTGAAAGATAAATCAAATGGGCCACACCAAACCCCAATCCAAAACCATCCATATTGATTGGTTTTTTGCCAGGAATTCAATGAACGGAGTGAATTTTTCTTCCAGAGCGATCAGGGGGCCCACCGAGCATTGCAGCGAAATTACATGCGAAAAGGCTTGCGTAAAGACGTCCGGACACTGCCAGTTTTTACGACCGATTGTGCGTCCATGGCCATGGTCCGGATCCACGATCTAGACCGTCCAAGTAGAGTTCAGGACAGCCACGACAGTCCCAGCGAAGATTTTTCAGAAAGATTTTCAGTAATGATCACTCACCGTTCTCCAAACACA